>JAPQRQ010000014.1:4972625-4984827 GCA_037367365.1 Apogon talboti | reverse complement strand
TCCAAATGGGTCATATCTGATGACCATGAAAAGATGACAAACTGTATTTTACACCAATTATTTACATGTATTGATTGCATTAGTGGATGAACAGGTATTAAACAGTTTAGATCAGTGGATGCTTTTGGTCGTCAGCGGCTGTTTGAGTCTTTAAGGGTAAAGGTGGACTAAACGGCTCTGCTGTGAAAGTGACGATTCCACAAACAGACCAGTAAAATATCATAATAACCTATAAATATTGACAACTTCAAATGTTTCTCCAAGTTTTAGTGCAAAAATGTAAAATTACATGAATATATTTACATTTACAAACTAACCGTTCACAAAAACTATCAATAACCTGAACAAATATGAACAACCTGAAATGTCTTAAGAAAAGTGCAATTTTAACAGTATTATGTCTGTTACTAAATGCTTTGTGCTTGCCCACTGTGAGCTGATGCATAATATTGTTAAACTTGCAGTTATTTGTCTTAAGATATTTAAAATTGTTCATGTTATTCACATTTTTTACAAAACTTTGTAGATGTAAACATTTTCATAATGTAACTTTTACTTAAATTTTACTTTTTCCACTGTTAATATTTTATGGGTCCGGGTCACTTGTAATCATATTGGGCTGAACGTGGTCCCTGCACTAAAATGAGTTTGACTCCCCTGGTCTATAGAATAGTGTCATTGAAACTATAGTACAAGTACACTATAATGTCAAATTAACGTTCCTACATTGTGAGTTGATAATAAATCAAATTTTCCTTTAAGATTCAGCGACTGTGTTGGGCATCTGCCCCGACCGTATGTGAGCTGAAGTCATCACTGGGCTCTCCCTAAACATAATGTGCGTGGGATGTGTGTGAGAGTGGCAGAGACAAGTCATCGTATCACATTAAGGTCTCCATTGTTGAGGAAACAAGATTTTATGCCCAATACGACTTTTTTTTTTTTCCTTCACAGACCTCGCACGCAAGCAATGAAGCAAAGAGAAATGTGTTGAAAGTGCATTTGTCTTTCGCTAAAACAGCTGCGGCGTTGCAACTACTACAACACAACAAGTGTTATTATTCCACGTAGAGACATGGATAAATTCCCCTGGTTTTGCCAGCCCCGATAGAATCGCTTATGGCGAGATGCATAGTAAATGAGTTCATGTATCTCAGTAACCGACACTGTCTTTTTATTCACTATTCATTACTTCGGATGTGCTATAACCTACGCATGAGGTGTTCTTTGATCATTTAGCTTGACTGGCCAGCTGTGTTGCTGCTCCCATTTTCATTACAGTGCTTCTACCTACTCCTTCTGTCCTCCTACTCTTTCCCTGAAGGGTTTCAATTGCATTAGCGTGTTCTTTGGCCTTAGCTGTGCAAAAACAATGTCTCCGCAGTGATTTTCCTGACTGACTAACACTCTTTTTTTTCTCATCAGTCAGGCCTGCAGTTGAATTAAGGTCAGTGTTTTGATCATCGCAGTGACAGCCCTGAAACTGGAAACATTTGTCATTTTGGGAGTAGCCCTGCTATTACAGCCAAGTGGTAAACACAAAAATCTTCACCAATATGCCATAGGCGTCTGGAGCTACTGAAAACTAAACAAATAAATAAATAAATACATACATACATACACACACTGCCCAGCCAAAAAATAAATAAAAATAAAAAATTTGCACATGCAATATTTCACTGCACCACCTTTGGTTCTGAATACAGGAGACATTTGCTGGATTTAAGTAAATAGTTCAGATCCTTCCATGGGTACGTACTGCAGTGGTTAATAATGTTATTTAACTCTAACTAATGCAGTAAGTGTCCTCTCATGTCTCTGATGTCATAAAGACTGGTCAGTGCCAGGATTGATCAGGGTCATGAGGCTTGTGATCCCAAGTCCAGAGTCTAATATGGAATGCGATTAAGACTTGGGGCAGCGGTCCGATTCTCCATCATCAATAATCACAAATTAATGCAACTACAGATGGAAAAAAATATTATAAACCCTATTGTGACACTACGTAAGCATTATGTGGCCAAAAAAGATGTGACAGTGAATGTCTCCTGTAATCAAAACCAAAAGGTGGTGCAGCCAAATATTGCATGTGTGCCTTATTTTTTGGCCGGGCAGTGTATAATCCTGTATTGCCTTTGCATTATGTATAATTCTCAGCAGTACAAGTGATCCATATGTTCACAATGGTTTCCAAACTCGGCACATGATTAGATGCAGCCTGAACAGGACGAAAAATATCTCCACAGTCCACCCATCAATACTTAGCAGAAGCTGAAATTAGCCTCATTAGTTGTTGATACAACATGTAAACACACTCATCACCTTCTCCATTTTCACCGTTGTCGTCTTACAGGCTACTGCTCGGTCTATTTTTAGTGCGTGTAAATGTTACTCCTCCATAGATCTTTAAAACTGCTTCAATATTGTGTGAAATGTAATGAAGTCGCATCTACAGGACTGAAGAATCTGAATCCACAGATACAGAGGGAAAAAAGAGAAAAGTGGAACCCAGTGCTGTTGAATATGAGTTTAAGAGTAAATTCACAGTTATTAAAGTTTACATAAATGCTGTCAGTCCTTCAAATGAGTCCATAGTCTATCCAACTATAGAGATTATGCAGCAGAAGCTTAATTTAATTAAAGATGCTCACAATTACTGCTTAATGTTTTGTTAAATTCTCTTCTCATCCGACTACGTTCTTAAATAACCGCGAAACCAATTTGGCAAAGATGTAAATACACAATGCAGGAGCAGTATAATATCTGGAGGAAGGTTGTAAAAGTACAATCATAACAACTTTAACAATTTAAGGTATAGAACTATTTTTGCGGCAACTTCTAAGTAGATTTTTCTTACTTTTGACCTTTCCCAAGTAACTTGTCACCATTTATTATAATATTATCCACTGCATTTTGCATGTCACACAGGGATTTTCACAAAAATGCATTTACTGATCATGCAGATAATCACAACAAGACAGTAAATACAAATATAGAAACAGCAAAATTAAGACAATATAAAATAAAAATAAGGTAAACTAGACGATGGTGTTTTCATGTTTACTAGGGAACCTGTGAATGTCCAAATGGGTCATATATGATGCTACTAAAAGCCAAGAATCTGTGTTTTTCCTGAAGTATTCCTGAATTATGTATTGATAGGGTTAGTGGTTCAAAAGTTAAACATTTTAGATGAGTAGATTCATTTGAGACAACCGACAGCAGTGCAGTAATGTGCGCCGCACTGAAAAATCCTAAATGAAACATCACGTTAGTGGCATTGAAAACCTTCATGCAGTTGCCTTTACATTGAAATATAATGTATAAAAGCATTACAGCAGGCGAATTATTGCACTTAGTCACAACACTCTCCATAATTAACCTGGATAAATACTAAAAATCACCTTGAGTTACATTCATTTTCTTTACATGGTGAATTTAATACATTAAATACTCTTACGGCACTAATACCACTCACCAGTTAACTAAAATGTTGAAAATTATTAACATTTATTTTATGTATGAATTCAATACAGCAGGCCTTCAACATTCTGTTTAGAATATTAATTGTTGGAATTATTATTATTATTATTTTTTTTTAAACAATGTTCTTCATTTATATATTACTCCATATTGAAAACTGGGCTTCAGTTAGTAAAAATGTAAATACAGCTTATTTATGCATCGGGTTGGGCAATAAGGGCAAATAAATCTTGATTTTTTTCAATGCTTTAGATTCATGACTTAAATCATTTGCTTTTTGCAGATATGAACTGAAGGCGAAACCTTGATACTCGACTAAAACCACAAGATTCACAAGATATTGCAAAATGTAAAGAAGAGAAATTATCTCCGTTTTTCAATTTGGGGTTTTTTCATGTTTTTAGGATGTAAAACCCTAATTAATCTAACGAATGCAATATAAACCCAGCCCCATTTCAGAGTAGTAAAACAAACATTTCACACTGTTATTGTCATATATTTGCCTCACATTTGTACATGAAAAACCCAATAACCCAGAAAGTCAAACAAAAAATATACTCAAAATATAATACATTAAAGTAAAGTGAAGCCAATACTGTGGGGGAATGTTTCTGATCATGGTGTTTTTCTTGTAAATGATACTGGAGGTGAAGATGAAAGTTATGTCCTAGAACTATTTTGCTGAATGGTGTGTTACAGTTTGTTCCTCCCATTGATATAGCAGCTGATTTCAGCTTTAATAGCGGGACAGTCTAGTACTTATGTAAAACCTCTATGAAGAAAATAAGACGGTTAAAATGTATTAAAATAAATAAAGGTTTTATCTTACATTCACTGACAGTTACTCCATATAGGCCTTGGGAGGACATGTTTGATTATCATGGAGTAATTTATTTAATTATTTAGTTAATAGATAGTAGTAGATTTAGTTGGTATACTTTTTTATATGGTCACTTGTTAAAGATCTGGATAATCACTTAAGTGTCCGTTTTATCATGTAACATTTGCCTTTTGAGGTGATTAGAATGTATTGGTTACATTTCTCTTCCATCATATTGGGTGATGTTACAGAGAAGAATAAGAAAGATAAAATGTATTTATAAAGCTGCTGACAAAGATTCACTGAACATATTTTATTGGCAATATATTGTTAAAGGTTTATCAAATGACAGTTTACTCTGTGAAGATATAAAAAACAAAGGATGTTAAGAAAAACTTAGACAGGTGGGGCAGTTTGATGGAAATAGACACCTTTTAATATAAGATATGAAAGGCTGATTTATCTGGGTATATATGGGGTTTATTATTTTCAGTCTGACATGTTTATGTTGAATAGAATTTAAAAACCCTGATGGTTTTCCATGTTACATTTATGAGAAATCTTTTATTTCCGAAGCTGTTCATGCAGTGATTCTATTACACTTATACTCGATTATACTATAGTTTTATAGAAACAAAATCAGTAAAAATCAAACATAGTGGATGCTGCACTTGAAACTTCCCTCCTTCTCCAAATGCAGCATCTTTTTTCTGACAATTTCAGGAGTTTTCCGACACGCTGACAAAGATCACAACAAAAGGTGGTTCATCCGTTTCAGTGCAGCTCATGTGTCTGCATCCTTATTAAAAACAACCGACTACTTAACGCGTCTGAATTACATGTCAGCGCTAAATGCAAAACGCAGGCGGGAAAAAAAAAATAAATAAATAAAAGGAAAAAGAAAATCTCGGCCCACATGTCTATCAGGAAATAAGAATAACCGGATCTGGTCCAGATGACTCATATCTCCCTTGCTTTCCTCGAGTCAACGTCTGCTTATTTGTTTGTCATGTTTACGGCAGCCTTGACGACTAATATCTTTCCGTGGGAGTCTCTGGTGGGTGGTAATCTGCACTAGCAGATCGGCTAGCCATATGTTCTTTGATTATTGAAGGTGATGTGCGAGAGCGCTGTCAGCTCGGTGCGTCGCCTTATCTGAAGTAGACACACAGGTCAAGGCTCGCAACCGTAGCCCGACACATGCTAATGAACTTATCTCATAAAATATGCATCGGGCCCTTCTAGAGCTGCACAGAGGCAAAGGCGTGATTTTGCAGGAATTATGAGAACAGTCATTTTCCATTATGTCGCCGCTAAATGAGCAATGACCTACGGGAGAGGCATGTCTGACCCGTGTCGAGACAGTTCCTGACAATTTGGCGGGGGGGGGGGACGACTTCGCAGATCAATTTTGACTTTTAAGATACTGCGGTGACACGAGAGAATAAATGGATCTGGATGCGCGGCGTAACCTTGTTGGAGTAATCTCCCTCTCAAGCCCATGTTCCAGGTCTGTGTAATTAATCAAAGACAATGATGTCAATGAGGGCTCTGGTTATGAAATTAGAGGCACACCGTCTTCTATTACTGTACAGCTTATAAGTGCATTAGGATGGGAGCGAGGAACAATAAACCAGGTGTGGAAGCCCTTGGATCCATTCTTCATCCCAAACCATTTGCGGTTCCCGTCGCTTGTTTCGAACGCAATTAAGTGTCTTGTAACAAAGCCTGAGCTGTTGATATAGTAGTCACGACTGATAACAAGGTGAGAACAGCAACGCCACAATGCCTGTTTGCTAAATAATGAATAAGGCTAAACAAATGCAGCTGGTTATGTAATTTTTTTCCTCTCCCATGCATCAGGTTGAGTTATGAAAAATATGCTTAATTGCTAATACTTTGTATTGTTTGCTTGCTTTTATTCTGTTATAATTTACCTTTGTAATCACCTCACAGATCTGGTTATTTAGTAGATTTCCATTGGTTTATATAACAATGTACTGTATAGTGTATGTGATCATATACAACAAGAACTGTTAGAATAAACAAAGATTAACAGTAAGTAGAAAACATTCAGTCCATTTACCATTTAAAAATAGAATTAGTTGAAAGTATACCTTTTCTCCTCCCCGATAAACTTCATTAACAATGAAAGCACGCAATCAGTGGGAGGACAAACTGCATTTATGTTGCACATACCATATGTAGCCAGTGTTAAGGTTCACTGATGACGTCTGGAATTAGAATTACTACTGATGTATGCAGCAGCACATATACCCATGTTAGAAAGACTATTCAAAAGAGTTAAGGCACACTTTTGCTACACAAATATTTTCATTAGAATGCAATAATTACTTTATATCATCATCAACACTATAACTCCATACCTTTGTACTACTTTCAGCATGTTCCATATGTACAGAAAAAACTAACCTGTTAAAAAAGGTTAGTATGTAGGTGCTATTATTCTGTTGCACCTCCATGGTAAACCAAATTTGGTGAATTTTGAGGTGGTGATCTTCAACTAAAGCCATGTTAGGAAAATATATGATGCATTTTAACCAAATAAAGAGATCTGATTATATCTAATGTAACACCACGTGTCTGTGTTAACATGCTACGCAGCAGTATTTCCTGTGTTGCCCAATGCAGTGTTAAACAGAATAAGTAAAAGGCATAGGAGAACCAGCTACAGCCTGAAAGTAGTTTCACACACCCAGACCTACCGCACACTTTGTTAGCACTCTGCCAATGCTGTAGACACGTCTGGCAACATCCACCATTACTGGAATATGGGGTAAAAAAAAAGTTCTCTGGGTTGTTAATTCTTGGGCAATGCTGAGTGCAGCGCATTTGCAAAAAAGTGTCAGGAGAGGAGCTGTTTTGGTGCAACACATGCACATGACGGAGCCGCTTGTGCTATTAAAATGGCTAAAACCCTGCAAAGCAAAACACCTTAACAGTGTGTTTCTGTCAAATCTGGCTGTGTTTAGAGAGTAGGTGCACGTTCAGTCACATAGCAAGGACGACTTTGAAAGGGATGCACAGAGAAACGGAGGGAAGAAAATGACAATCCTGGCAACGCTGCTACTGCGCTACGGGAATATCGTACCTTACTCTGGCAAAGTGTGTCCAGTCAGTCGATCATATGTCGGACACATCCTAAACAGAGGTAGAGCTGTCAGAATCAGATCAACGAAAATAAAAAAAAAAACATCTCTGTTTGGTAGTCAAATTGTTTTCCAGAACCTTTCCTGGTCATTGGTGAGTCTAAAAACTGTTGCGATAGGGGATGTTGTTGGAAAAAATACATACTACTTCTGTACATTACTTTTTTTGGAAAACTACCAATCTTACCAATACCGAATTACTGTTGGACTTTTGGACACCATTTCATTAACTCACCTATTCTATCAAATGCTTCCAACTAACCCCAGTCATTTAACGGTTACAGTTTTCTTCATTTAGTCACCTGTGAATAGTTTTCCATCACCTCCGATAAGCTAATATCACAGTTTAACATTACTTATGAGTATTTCATTGAAATAAAATGACGTGACATGAATATATGTGTGTGTAAATGAGATGCGCTCTAAGTTATTTTATTCAATCTGTACATGTGTAGACACTTTTGTGACAAGTAACAGAAATGTCAGACCTGCGATGCACATCAGCTCACACCTACACAACTAGAAGAAAATACATACTGTGTCTAGGTATACAAGATGAAAACAAAATGCGCTGGAAGATGAAATACATTAACACTTTCATTACATTCAGTCGCTGTTCTGAAATTACATGGGAGTTATCTTCTTATGTGTTGTCTCTTATCACAAGTGTGAGACGCCATGCTGTGGCGAGTGGGACAATCTCCTGTGGCCGCTGGTTGTCAACTCTGTTGTGCGCCTCATCAGAGTGATGTCTGAGAGAAAGCAGACTGTCTTAAAGAAATCATTGTGGGCCTTCTGCTTTGCACTGACACCTCATACCGTACACATGTCAATTTGATATATGAACTGTCAATGCATCACGCTTTATCTTCAGATGGTAGCCTGCAACGGATGCAGACACTGCACATTTTTTGAGGGGTTTTTTAAGAGACGGTCCAACTCAATTTTCACTCCTATGGGGTTGAAAAAAAAAAAAAAAAAAGACAAAAAAAGTGAAGTTCTATCAAGCAAAATGTTTAAGATACTTCATATCCTGTCAACATGGAAATAGTAATTAGTCATTAACTGACAAGACTTAGCCACATTTTGACTTCTTCTTGTCTGGTTTCTTTTTCAAAAAAAACACGCATCACGTGAAATCTGATCTTTTCTGATTTTACGTCCACATCTGCCCCTTAATCAGATACAGCTCTGATTTTTTTGTGCAGTGCAATCAATGGCTACACCCCAAAGGGCAGCAACACTTCAAGACTGTACCGAACTACCACAATGTGTCACACATATATGACGTTACAGACCGGGATTATACACCATGTCTGAGAAACATAAAAACGCAGATGACTCATCAGTCTCAAAACTATCTTGAGAGTTACTGTACCTTAACTTTAGTTTTATTAGGGGACAGGACAGTTTGGGGCTCCAAGGTAAAAAGGTTAGGAACCGCTGCGTTAGACCATACATGTTGCAGAAAACACGCACTTGCTGTGGTTGTGCTTTCTACTTAAGTTTACATCACCACGTCTTAGTATCGATGTTAAGCCTGTATCCTTGGTGTGAAAATGGACACTGCACAACCTAAGACGGACCACTGTGTTACAGTATCGGCCGTCTTATCAGCCAATGAACTGGAAACGACGTAAATCAAACTGTTTTAGTATGGACAACTGGTAGAAGGGCTTTATGGACCTGTGGACTGCTCTAGTTCTCCAATACAGTGATAGGCTCGGTGGTTTTGATAGTCCCTGTTGATGGATTTTTGTTAGATCTAGTCTAGTATTGACCTCCTGCTGTCAAAGTCTGCACCAAACTTGTACTTTCTTTTTACTTTTCTTTCACAGATTTCTTGTTTTTGCTGCTAATTCTGTTTGCATTTTTTTCTCTTCTTCATTTAAAAAAATAATAATATTTGAACTAGTACAGGTAATATATTAGTTCAATTTGTTAAGTTTTTTCCGTATGAAAATCACAAAAACTATCACCAAATTCAACAAATATTAAAAATACAACCCATTTGCTGCAATGTATTTGTTTTAAATCAGAGGACCTTGGTTTAATTTTAAAGTTATTTTCACTTTTTACCCTTGGAAGTCCTGCTTTTTGTCACAGTTATAGTTAGTATTATTGCTATTTGTTGATGTTCCATTTATGTGGCGTATGGTTTTCGGGTCAGATCAAGTGGTCACATAGTACTGAATAAAAATTTACAAATCCTTGATCACTTATTTATTATATAAATAGTAAAACTAACAACACGAAATATGCTTTGGTCATAATTTTGATAAAATAATGAACAATATACAGTAACAAAGCATCAAGCTTCCAACTATGCTTCATGTTTCAAATGTTTATCATACAGTTTTTTGTTTTTTTTTTAAACTGTTCATGATTTTAACCTTACAAACATCTGAATTTCTTGTAATCAGTCCTTGTTAACTTCAGTAGACTGGTTCTGGTTGAGGAGGATGGTGCTGGTGTTTCAAGTTCAGCGAACACATACTGTGATGTTCACTGGTTCAGTGTGTTCGGCAGGATTCAAACCTTTAGCATTAGCACATGTTCACTTTCCCTTGATCTGACCCTTTAGCAAAGACAATCAAAAAATAGCAATCACGTTTCACCTTGGTAATTGTGGATTGTCCAAACTGATACCGAGTCCCAACGGTCATACAAACACATGCCACCTTTCGTCTCTGTTCGTCACTGATGGGAATCATTTGGCAGTTGGATCCTTACTATCGTTTGCTCTTGAATGTTCCATCTTCCATCGCGCGCGACCCCTAAATGAAACGGTATACTCTGACTTCAGTGCATGAATGATTTCCTTAATACACCCATTCTTCATCGGTCTCCCGTGTTTACTTTTATATGACAGAATGCTGCGAGTAACACTGTTCTGTGACCGTGACCAGTTCATACTGTTATCTGCTATGTGGAATGTGAACGTCCAAACCAGAATGAATGGCGACTGAGCGCCAAGCCTTGCAGTGCAATGGTAGCCCGTGTGTCTGGCGGTAATCATGACACCCCGGCAACGAGGACAGGTCTGTGGCACAGCGAGTGTCACACAAAACAAAAATGAAGTCATTATTCCAGAGACACAGGGTGAGTTGCTAATTAGAGCGTTCATCCAAGTGAACGGCATAAAAAATCTCATCTGTCACTGGGCTAAATACAGTGGTTTTACTTATTTATGCGTTTCAGAATTTACCCTTCATTATTAATCTGGGGAGAAAAAAAAACTGCAATCAAAGAAAGAGAGGGAAGGTAGTGACAGAAATACAGAACAAAACATGTCACCATATCATTATTTCCATACCTGCATCTCATATTTTGTTGTTTAAAATGAATATGAACTTGGTTTCTTTGAATTACTCGACTGCATTTTGTCTTATTTAGCCCAAATGTCACTTTCTATAAATAACTGCTCTGCATGACAGGAGTATTTGGGATTTAAGAGAAATATTCCCACTAGTTTCTTTGTCGACGTCAAATGTATACCTATAAATAGCACAACCAGCTGTCTCAGGCCTTTTTTTCCCCGACTTTTTTTTTTTTTAACCAGAGCTGTATATATGAATACTGTAGTTTCACTAACAAGAAAACCAAGGTGCATCTTTTACCCTTTATCGGGCAAGTGAGTATTTTTGGTAATTTCGGCACACATTACAAGACACTGACAGTGAGTCAACAATCTCAGGTCTAATGTGGTCTACAGGGTCTGTAAGGTCCACTTCTACATGAACAGTGAGTGTACCTGCTTTGTTAGGTACCATGAAGTAATGGTACTAATGTACGTAATGATGTTCAAAGGGATAATGTGGATGTATCAGCAATTATGTTGTTGTAATGTTCTAAAATACATGTTCCCAGCACCTTACATGTGTTTTTCTTGCATTTTTTGCATACAATATTTGGATTTTTTTTTTTTAACTTATCTTTTTTGCTACTTACCGGCAAGGAACCAAATATGGTAACTCCATTGACATTGATTTTCTACATGACAAAACATTTTGAATAATTTCCCAAAAGTAATAAAGTCTTGTTATGTCCTCCAACAACACACTAAGGTTGAAAATTATAATTATGGAGTATTTCTATAAGTGCCCTATATATGTTGTAATGGTCTAAAATGCATGTTCCTAGAACCTTGTGTTTTTTCTTGCATTTTTTTTTTAATATACAATTCTTGGATTTAAATTTTTTTGCCACTTATGGGCAAGGAACCAAAAATGGTAACTTCATTGACCTTGATTTTCTACATGACAATAAAATAAAAGTAACAGGGTCTTGTTGTGTCCTCCAATAACACATAAAGGTTGAAATTTGAAATATGAGAGCACAGTGGTCCCTTGTTTATCGCGGGGGTTACCTTCTAAAAATAACCCACAATAGGTGAAATCCGTGAAGTAGTCAGCTTTATTTTTTACAATTATTATATACGTTTTAAGTCTGTAAAACCCCTCACCACACACTTTATACACGTGCAAACTTCTACCTTCTTTCAGCATGTCCAGAAGTCCAACTTTTTGTGCGATAGTTAGCATCTTCCTCTGCCTTTGTCGGTGCAGAACGTTTTGTTGACATTGTGGGGGAGAAAACTTGCAAACATACAGCACTTCAGAGTCACACTGCTAGCGATCGAACATTTATGCAAATTTGGCAAGCCAAATGCATTCTGTACTGTACAGGAGACACGGCACGGAGGAGATTGATTGACAATGGTCTACAG
>JAPQRQ010000014.1:4940624-4965790 GCA_037367365.1 Apogon talboti | reverse complement strand
AAAATTGCACTGGCAAAAAAAAAAAAAAAAAAAAAAAAAACTCGAAACAACGAGGCCGCAAAAGGTGAACCGCGTTATAATGAGGGACAACTGTATTTCTATTAGTGCTGTATAAAGGGCTAATATTCTCAGTTAATGGGGATTCACCAGGGCAGCCCTTGTAAACTATACATTTGTTCTCTCTCCTGCAGGTGATGAGCTCCATAAACAACTGAGTGGAATCCTTCCAAACCCAAGGAAAGTGCAATTGGGGTTGGCTACACCCAGCACAGTCACCCCACCCCCCTCCCCTCATCTTCTACACCCTTGTTTTCTCATAACCGTCTCCATTAGTGGTTTCAACGTGGCTCAGTTCCCATCGCCGGACTTTAACTCGGGGGCCTGAACCTCACAGATTGCCAATGCTAACAAGGAACTGCCTGCTGCTGTTCCTCTGGATTCTCGTTGAAGAAGGCTCAGTCTCTTCTTTGCGTCTACCTTCATCGCCGCCGCTGGGACGGAGCAAGACGGCGAGGGAGCACACGAGGAGCTCGGCGGGCCCAATGAGGAATGGGGCGGCGGGATTTCAGCGGGTCAAGAGGGGCTGGGTGTGGAACCAGTTCTTTGTGCTGGAGGAGTACATGGGGTCAGACCCGCAGTACGTGGGCAAGGTAAGGAGCCTCATTTTTCTCGGTTTTTATGGTGCCGGTGAGGTAATAAATCAGAGTAAGGAGCTTGAAGAAAGAGAGCCAGTGGTAAAAAGAAAAAAAAAAAAAAGGGGGAATTTATAGAAAGTAACAAAAAACAGGGAATGGAGCAAAACAAAGAACAACAAAGAAAGTTGTGCAGTAGCAAAAAGAAATATTGGTTTGTTACGTGTACATGTTGTGAGAGCATTGTTCTATTTTTACATCCATCTCATCATATAATGTTGTCAAAATTGGCCAAAAATGACAGGTCTGAACTATCTGAAGGTGTATTTTTGCACATTTAGTCATAAATACTATTTTTTGTTTTGTTTTTAAAGGCAACAGTGTAAAATCATTATAAAAATGAACACTTCAACCAAACTCTGTAATGACTGTGTATAAGTTCGTGCATCACCTGCAGTATACCACCCTCTGTGCTGACATATGCGCTGATGCTGTGATGGAATCTACATAGAACACACTTATACTGTATTTTTCTTTTTGTTTTCATTTCTTTTCCACTGCATGAGAACAGGGACCACCAGGGACCCTCAGATACAATTTCTAGTAACACCTTCGCTCAGGTTCCAAGGGATTCAAGCAGATGCTGTGATCACGATGTATAATGATGCGCATCGCAGACTGGTTGAGCCAGAACTCTTCCTGCATCAATCTGTATGCGTGTCATTGAAGGAGCCGTCTGAAAACACTGGACTAAACTTTTAATTAGGCTTTGTCTTGACAAATTAATAACAGATATTATTATCTATTTCAGAAATTATTCCTACTTTAATCTTTATCTTCCCTCATCTCTGTGAAGCTTAAATCGCACTGAAAACGGTGTCATGATGGTTTATGTTGTGTTGCTATGACGACTTGCTTCAAATCGCTGAGACCGGACTGAGCCACGTAACTCCAAATATTTTGTCCTGGTTTTACTCCAAAAAAGTTAAATCACTGTGTGAAAATGTTTATATTTACAACTACGAACAACCTGAAATGTCTCGAGAAAAGTGAATTTCAACAACATTACGCCTCAACTTATCATTTACACATGTGGAATACAACTTTCAGATTTACAGTGGAATGTTTACTAACAGGCATCTGGAAATGAAAAATATATTATGTGTAATGTTTGCACTTTATTATCATAACATGGGCCAGATTTGGCCCCTTTGGTGGGCTGGTTTTGGCCCACGGGCCGCATTTTTGACACCCCTGGTCTAGCGGTTTTAAGCCCGTAACTTTAAGTCTTCAGAAGGAAAGCTTTGTCCGACCGCTGCCTGCAGACAACTTTATCCCCTGGTTCCACAATTCAGCCGTCTACTGATCTCCTAAGAGAAAGAAAATCCCAAGTACTTCCAACCGGGGCTTTTTAGGTTGTTCAGAGCACAAATTACTCTCTCTGTGGCCGACTTGGGCTGCGAGTTCAGCGCCGTCATTAGGACCGTGGCGGTTTTTGCATCATTCACTCACGTCGGGCCTGACCTCCGGCTCATTTTAAACCGTGCAAAGTAACGCTGTGAGGCTCCTGTCCATCATGCATTGCACGTTCGTGAGATCCCCGGAGACCTTCAGCCTCTGCAGTGCTGTACGATCGAACGTCAGATTTCATAACCAGATGTCTGTTTTGGTTTACAATTCGAATATATATTATCGAATATATGTAATCCACTTTGGAATATATATCAGTGCACCTGTCACATCTACCTCCTTGGCTCAAGTTGTTTAATATTCTCATCCGGCCCCTTTGGCTTAGGCTCAACAATTTAATCTCATAATGCCCTTGTTGTAAAAAGGTTTATTAGTGTTTTAAGATATTAATGATCTTGGTCATGGGTAGAATAATCAATATATGGTAATGCAGCTGTGCCAAAAGCTCTGCGTTAGACTAGCAGATACACATGACGTCGAATCGATGGCCTGGTAGAAATAAATTCAAATTACAGTCGCCGTAAAGCTGTCAGAACATCATAGTTATGAGCCAGAGAAGATGCTGACAGCAATAAAAAGACAGCAGAGCGGCCCAGTACCCTGAACTGAATTCAGACTGACATATATACACATGCCAAAAGACATACCCCTCTTTGTCGCTCCTCAAACCCCTGCCACTCTGTTTTTATTAAAGGATTTTTTTTTTTTTATTCTCTTCTGTGGCTTAAGACATTCTTAAGTAAACTCTGTGGGGGTTTAAGGCTAAAGTTGTAATTTGGCACTCCTAGCTTACGTAGGATAATAGTAAGACTGACTTATCTGCCCCAGTGCCGCTGCAATCAGCCCTGACAAGCCGTGCTGTTTGTTGAAGTCTCTGAGGCTAAAAAGCAGAAGGGGGAGGGAGAGCGCTGTCTGCTGCACTCCTAAGTCACTTAATCCTGGGCCGCTGCACTGCCTCAAAATAATTGACTGATTCTTTGCCATATGAAAAGCATTTGGAGATGAGATCTCAGACCTTTGTCAAGAAAACCTTGCGGGAAAAAGCTTTTCCTTCCAAAATGACTGGAGCTGTAACGGGATAAAAGTTGTACCGATAGTGCCTGCAAAAGTGGGATGGCGGGGGTGTAAGTGACATGTCTTGGAGGGAGTTAAAGCGGCGCCAGGGACCGGTTAAACTAACTGCTTGATTTCCAAGGCGCGTAAATGAACTCGAATGGGTCGTGAGTCACGTGTAACAAACTCCTGACCGGTAGTTCATCAATGCCTAATTGTGGTAATGCATTCACCTCACAGTGTGCACCTGATTTCCATTTAGCAACCTCAACGGTGTAGAGCGCAGCGTCCCTCTGGGCTAAATCAGAAAACAATTATTACAAGTTTTTATTTCTTATTTCTGTTAGCAGCAGAGTTGAACAGAAACTCAATTTTTTCTTTGTCGTTATTCACACTCAACAGTTCACAGCAATAGGTAGAGGCAAATAAATATAGTGAGATAGCATTGTTTATAGTATAGATGCAGTACATAAGGAATAAAAGCACTGTGATGAGGCAGGTAAACTGTAATGGTGCAAAGAAACAAAATACACTCCTTTATTTTGTTTCCCTTCAGTCAGAGTGGATTTCCTTAAGCTTCATTTTTGTTATACCTCGCACTTTGTCAGTTTGTAGAATTTATCGCGTTTTCTGTTGTAATGGTGCATTTTAAAAGTAATAATGTAGTGAAAAGCACTAAATCTCTCTTGTGTGGTGTTAATAGATGCAACTACATTTGCCGTAGGTCCAAATATAAAGAATCACACATCATCATGTGAGAGCAGAGACACCCGGGGACTCATTCTGACACCCATACTCATGAGTGTAGCATGAAGCAAATCATGTGACAAAAAAAAAAAAAAAAGACGTGTGTGTTGCTCATAGATCTGTATAAAATCCATTTATTTCATTCACGAAAATGTTGAAAGACACAAATTCATCATTAAAAGCATGAAGTGCTTTAAGATTGAATCTATAGGTTTCTGTTATTTTATTTTGGAGGGTCAATAAACAACAACTTGACCAAATCTTCTCATTCTAAGAACTGACAGTGTTATATGTTTAAGTTATAAAATGAGGAGTAAATGTGTGTTGAAGTAGTGAATTATTCGGCTAAGGCGTGACATGATGTGACTTGCAATTTCCAAAACGCAATGAAAAGCACAATCAATATCACAACGCCTGAGGAAAAGAGAGTGAGATAAAAACCTAAAAGTCGACATTGTACAAATGCGTGTCAATTAGTGAATGCAATATCACAGCAAAGTCAAAGTATTAAAAATGCCACTTAAAAATATCGAATAATGATGTGATAAACATTCAAGAAAGCCCAACACTAGTAACACTAGCATATAAAACATTTTTTTTTCACTTTAAATGCTTTAACACATTTGATTACAGCAACAACTAATCACGTGAATGAAAGCTGTAAACCATATCCTCTGTGGTGTTCAAGAGAACTCTCAGTTCAGCAAAAGTTAAGGAACTGATGAGTTTAGAGCAAATCTAATACTGACGACAGATGGTTGAGATACTTTATAGGTTGCTCTTTTACATGTGTTTTCTGTATTCTATATATTATTATCACTGTTATATAAAGTGCAACTTTATATATTTTGCATATTTCTTGTATTTTTTTATTTTAAGTCTTAAAACTACTGTCACTATGTTGCTGCAACAATGCGAATTCCCCCATTGTCTCATCTTAAATCTTCCACAAAAATAAATTGTACTAAAATGATATGATGGTAAATAAGCTTTCAAGTGCTAAAATGGGTTTTATTTGGGACAAATACTGGAGACGTTTTATTTATTTATTTGAGTGATGCAAACGACTACTATTTTCTTAACGAAAAACTTTGCCCCCATTTGACATTAATTATGTACTATGTATATATGTACATATATACATGTAACTGATGAGGTTTTGTAAGGGAAATTAACTAATAATTAGCTGTGATTGCCTCCTACAGTGACTTACACTTGTTATTACATATTTGTCAGATGATGCACAAGCCTAATACTAAGAGCTGATCTTTCTATTCTATCCTAGTTTGAATGCTCCAGTCACAGTTGCCATGAGCATAATATTTTTCTGCATATCATATGTTATCTATCTATCTATCTATCCATCTATCTATCTATCTATCTATCTATCTATCTTTTTTTAAATAAAAACCTTGCAGTGAAAGGTTTAATTTTCCAATTCCAACGTCTCTATGATACCACAAGTGAGATGGTATGATCATTATGAGTTATAATTTTATTTTTAGCAAATTCTCATTTACAGAAAATGGTACCCCATGAGTTTACATTTTTTATTAAGTCTTTTCCTTCCAAAAAAAAAAAAAAAAAAAAATTAAGTGTGAGTTTGGCACTGATTCCTGCTAAAGAAAATTGACAGCAGAAAGTGAAAGAAAATAATTAGCCTTCATTTCTTATTCCACTGATCGATATAAAAGTGTTTCATCGCATTATAAAGTATGTTTTTCCTCCTGCCTCACAACAGAATTAATTTCCCAAAAGACGACGCTTGTATTGAAATTTCTACCGTATTGTGGAGGCATCGCAGGGTGTGCCATATGACCATGAATATGAACACTCACAGCCACGGTGCTTCGTTTCGGAATAAGTAAAAAGATCTGCTTTAACAAACCAAACATTCCTTTTTTTATCCTGAGCCATTTCAGCAAATGAGGAAACAGGCAGAGGTGTCACATAATGACTAGGGACGGGTATTAAGACTTTAATCGATACCACTACTCTTACAGATACTGCTTATCGATCAGCACTTTAACGTATTCTTATCCTTTGTTTTTTATTCAGGTTACATACTGTATATGGCACAACACTGAGAACAGAATTATTTACTTAGCTTTTTTTTGTCATTTATGACATAAATTGAATGTTATTCAATGGCAGGGTGCAACAACATTGTTTTGAAGTGGTCACAACCAGATTTTTATGTGAAATGACTCATATAATTATTTGGTACAAAAGAAAATAATCCTTCAGTAATCACTTAAGAATAAAACTGAACTGACGTCAGTACTTTGACAGTGGTGGTGGTTTTCCTGCAGCCGCCACATCTTTAAATACACCTTATCTGAATATGAATGGCTGATTGGATTATATTATGACCATTTCACATAGAATTTATGAATGAACCCACAGCAAAAGCAATCAGCGTGGCTCTTCCGGTCATTTTACCTCATGTATGTTCGGTATTTGTATTTTGTACTGTTCATATCATACTGTACATAGGATTAAAACAAAAAAACAGATGAATGATGACGTATGCATCAAACTGTGTACTCCTTTTGTTATCATTCGTGACAGATCGCCTAGGTTTCTGCACAAATATGTTAAGGACTGGTTGTTCCATACCTATGAGTGAGATAACCAAATACTTCAGTCTCATCTGGAATGAAAATCACACAAATGCATCATAGACAGATGTACTCAGTCAAAAACAGAGTTGCTTTCGGCAGTAGTAAATTATCAGTAGTGTTTATGTTGCTCTAATACATAGAAAATCTATTTTCTCCAGTACTGTTGATATAATGATCACATCATAGATAATCAATACTCCAGTCCTTGAATATTTATTTTCTGTTTATTTAACAGGGACAGTGCACTTTATATATATAGTAGAACCACAAGTTAATTTTCATAAGTCGTCCCTTCTATGTATCTATATCTACTTGTATAGTACTGTATAATAGTATAATATAGTATGGTGTAATACAGTACTGTATAATACAGTACAGTATGGTATAGTGCAGTATATTATGGTACAATACAATACAGTATAGTATGGGATAGAATAGAATAGAACAGAATAAATAATATTGATAAAAAGATAAAAAATACAAAAAGGTTAAAGAATCGAGGCTGGTATTTTTCTCCTGATTTATGTAGCCAAGTTACTAATTAAAAACATTGTTCAAATGGCCCAAAAATGTCAAATGATGAGAAAATAGGATGGAGTAAAGAATCAGATATGCATCTTAATGGATAAACATGTTCATTTAAGGTTATCGGGCGGCAACCTGTAAATGAAAATATAATAGAATGACTCATTTTCCAAATAATAGAGTAGAACAGGATGTGCACATCTGAGACCCAGGCACACGTATTATTCTTGACATTTTTACTGACCTCCCTTCCTGTGAAATCACTCTCACACAATCACAATGCCATTTCTCCATCTTCACGTCTTCAATTACGACACTGTGACCAAATGAAAGTCAGTCTCGGGAAAGTAGCTGCATTGTGCAAAAAAATAAATAAATAACATTATAGGGAAAGGAAAGCACTGAAACAACAAAGTGTCCAGTTATGTGTGTTTTCTGGGCTATTTTCGATCAATGAGTGCAAGTTTTTGTTGCTTGACAAGTGCAAAATCTTGCCACAACTGAATTTTCACCAGCTTCAGTCTATGACTACAAAATAATGGATTTTATGTAGAGCTTTTGATAATATTCAATGCATGTAAGCCAATTTGAGAGAAAAAAAAAAAAAAAGTAAAACGATACAGGATTCATATACATTTTGCGGTAATTTATATATTCTTGCCTAAAACAGCAGCTTGATCAAGTAAGTTAATGTGGTGACACTTGGTGTGAAGCAAACGGCAGCTGCTTAATTACCCTCTTTACCCCCTTACTGCAAATAAGGTCATGACAATATTCCTCCATTCAGCAGGGTTTTTAGCACCAGTTATTACTATTAGTGTTATCAATTTGGGGGCAAATGCACTGGCATCATACTGAAAGGCAATCTGAGGTTAATTTGTTAAGGAAATGGAAAGGTAAGTTGCTCCATTTTTTTGTCTTCGGGGCACTAAAACCCCTCTGCAGATGTATATGGAGCGACTGACGTATATTTACATGTAAGACGAGAATGACTTATATTCGTAGAATAAGATGAGAAAGAGAGGGGAAAGTTATTAACGGTTTAGAATTCAAGTAAGGCTGCCTTTGCAAGGAAAAGCAATTCAATTGAACTCCCAAATCCCAAAGCCATTAACAATAAATAAACAGGAAAAACAACAAATCATTAGAATTTCCCTACTTCCTCTTCCTCTGCAGTTCTAAAAGAACACAGATTATCATTGTCTCAATTGAGACACAAAGGCAGTAAGAAAGCATATTGATTAGAAATCACTTTCAGCTCCGACGTTTCACATATAATAGAAGCCTTCATGCAGAGAACCTTCTGACAATCTCCTGTTGACAGCAACCACATTATTGTAGATTAGCAATTAAAGCTCAGAGGGCTTAAGGGGGTTAATGTAACAACCCTGTGCACTCACAATTAGATAATGCTGAGGCCTCTCCTATGCTGAGCAGTGATTATCTGCAAGAAAAATCTGCCATTAGTGGTGAGGCTGTACATCAAGCCAAGTTGCTTCCTTTCACTCTCCATTAAACCCTCCGCTGAGTTCAGCAGCTATTTTGCAGTATTTCTCTCCAGCGTCGCGGCACCTCTTCATTTAACCACAGTGATTATGAATTGCCGTGTGGCGAAATTCCACTGGAATAACAGCCATGTTGCAATTCAGAATCCACTTTAAGGAGCCCGTGCTTGTCATTTCGATGAACGCTCAAACACCGCGGCCACTTAACTATTGTTTGGCGGCGCAGTCAAAAGCGAAAAACATCACTTCAGCTCGCCATTACTGACAACGCCATGATTTACTGACTACATGCTATCATTTTGTATTTACAACACAACGCACCGTGAGCCCGTCGCGAACAAAGCAAGAACATTTCCAACCCAATTCTATTGTCAGCCGACGTGTAATAATTTACACCGACTTCGTACTTCGATAGCACCTGGCACATGAAGGCATCAGTATATGAATAAGATGAATAACAAGTGCATATTTTGTGTGTGAGAGGGAAAAAAAATATATACAGATACGGAGACTCTTATTGGTTATGTATTGGACTACATGTGGATGACTTTAGCTCCAGAATCCCAATGCGTGTTTAAAGCGGTGTTATCTCCCTGGAAAGCGACAACCCACACCATACATACAAGGGAATATGATAGAAAGACAATCTCCAGACATTCTCCAAAGGGACTAAACACATTTAATAGTTGGCAGGAATATGCAATAAGGGAATCTCTGTTGCATGGGAAACTTCAATGTCATTAATTTCAGGGAGCAAGCGCTGTGCACATAAGAGCACATGCATTTGTGTCATCTCCCTTTTTAGCAACTCTCACCCTGACACACATGCTTCCATGTCCTGCTTCTTACACTCGCAGAGAAAAGGTCACTCATTTGAATAAGAGTCAATAAACCACTTTTCTTAGAAAGGGCAGCCCCCCCTGTTTCTCCTACAACTTGTTTATTCCCTTGCTTTCTGCCAGACAAGGAATGACCATCCTTCTTTTTATTGATGGCTCTTCCACTCGGACACACCCCACACATGGCCGAGATTTATTGCTGATGTGAAGCCCGCAATTTAATCTTTCAATGAGAACCTATAATAAGGCCATAAAAAACCTTTTCAACAAGACTTATGCACCTGGACCAACAAAGAGAGATTCAATCGCCTGACCATATGAAATTTACCAGCCTCCGCCGAAGTAAGTGCATTCCACGCTGTTAAATACGGTTCGGTTTAAAACGCTGTGGAACTTAGCTGTAAAACGCCTGAAAACCTAAAGTAGCTCATATAAAACCAGCAAAACCTGTTGACTATTTGATGATAACAGCAAGTGCTGAAACAGTCGCTGCCCAGAAGATAATGGGAAATGACTCCAACTACAGGCTTTATAGCTCAATTGCTTTGCACAGTTCTGCACAGAGGTCTGCTGCGCCGACGCCACACACAATAACCATCTTGATCTGTCAGTAACAACAATGCAGCATGCTAATACAGCAGCCGTGTGACTCAACAATAGTATTACTGAGACACAGAAATGTATTATAGCATATGCAGGAAGAGCAATTTATCCATTTTAACAGAAATTATATCTATTTAGAAACTGTACCCCAAGACATGACTGTTGTCTCTTTGTACATTTTAGGATTCAGCAATGATATAATTGTAATAATTTTAATAAATTTACAGCTTATTATGTACTTTTTTCTTTCTTTTTTTAAGACATAGGTTTTTCTTCAAAAACATACCTTGACATGTTTCCTTCTGAGGAAGGTGGAACTAACCGCCGAAACATGTCACGGTATGTTTTTGAAGAAAACCTATGTCTTAAAAAAAGAAAGAAAAAAGTACATATAGAAAACTGAAGACATAATGAACATCATTGAACTAGCTTATTACATCCACAGCGACGTTTCACACCCTGTTCGTGGTCGATAACAGTTATCGCAGTCAGGTCCAAGTCCTTATAGACTTCCCATACCCACAGATCCATTATAAAGGGTTCCTACAGGTTACAAATTAAATTTAAGACTTTTTAAGACTACTTAGAACAGAATTTAATGCCTATTTCACTGCCATACTGGCAAAACTTTGTGGCTCCTACAATTTACTTATTTAATGCCTTGATTCCCTCTGTTCAGAGTCATTTCTCACCAGGGGCTGCAAAGTTAGCGATAACTGGTTCCTAATTTCAATATAAAATTGTCGGGTTGGAACGGATGGAAGTGAATAAACGTTTACCAGACACATTTAATTACAATACAGCCAACAAGTTTATGGCAACATAACTTAAGACCTTTTAAAGACTTTTTTTAAAGGTATTAAATGCAGATTTATGAATTCAATACTTTGTAAGACCCCACGGGAACCCTGTTTGTATCTTCCATTATAGCTCTGTTAAACAATATTGGGTTATACGTGTATGTACAGATAGATAAACTGAATTCATCTCCAAGGGGACATTCATCTCCATCGGTTCAAATAAATAAAAGTAGTAAAAATAAATTGAAACCATTGGTCTATCAGTTATCAGTCCGACGGCAGTGGGGATGAAGGATCTCCTGTAACGTTCAGTCCTGCATCTGAATGAGGCCAGTCGTCCACTGCAGCTGCTTCTCCGTTTCGTTTACGAGATGAAGAGGGTGATCAGGATTGTCCGAGATGTCCCCCACCTCGCCCGCCACAGCCCCCAGTGAGGCCAGCTTTATTCAACAGTTAGTTTAGCAGTCTTGTGTCCTGACTGCAGCATAGAACAGCAAACCAGCTACAACTGGTGAAGATGAGCAGCATCTCAGAAAAATAGACAACTCTGTTATTATGTAATGGAATGAATCTGTGTTTGGGGACCGGTCCAGATGAGGAAGGTATGAACATTGATTGGCCAAAGACAGACATTAGACTTTTCCATTTTCTTTTTTCTATCTTGGAGGCCCTTCTTGTAACCCCAGTCACAGAGGTTAACATTCTTCTCCTTAATTCTTGTACTTTGTCGTGCATATTCAACTGTAGTGTCTTTGCATTTGTCTAATGGTTGCCAAAAACCCATAATTTCCAACAGGATACTACACCAAACTTACATATTGTAATCAACACTACTGAAGAAATCTTTTTTTTTCCCCAATGCAGAAGCTGCAGCTATTAAACTGTTCTGACTGAAGACTTTAACCATAGACAGAAGAGCATGTTCTTGTTTCTCGTTTTTATAAATACAGGATTATTCTGTCATTATAATTGATATTTTATTTGTCAACTATTAGTACCTTAAATTAAAGATTGCACCAATCCTGAAATCTGGACCAATATCAATTGTTCAAAAACACAATACTGATTTTTATTTTCCTTACTTTGTTTTTTCAAGTTGTTTGTCCCCTGACAACTACCAGCAGGCTGAAGTCAGAGTTAAATTAACTCATTTTGTTTCCACGCTGACTTAGTCCCACAGATCCAAATGGTTCTGCACATAACAAAAGGACTCTGCCAATTGAGGCCAGACACTTAAACTACTTGGCAGAACACAGAAATGAACTTAGAACTAATGAACCAGAACTTTAAAAGTGTGCAGCTGCATTTGGATGCCATGGCTGAGCCGTTGTCAGACAGGAAGCCCCTCGTACGACAACAAACACCAACCACCACCATCTGTCACTGTCATTTCATTTTTATAGATTAAAAAAGAAGGTGAAAATTGGCTGACGTCTGGTCAGGTTCATGGTGTTGCTTTAAATGCAAATTTAAGAAATCAGGATTACACAGCCAGGATATGAGGCTACTCTGGTCACCACTGATTATATTTGATCCTGAATGTGGCATTATCCCAGTTAAATATGCAGAAAAGGCATGATGCACAAGGGTATCCGTGTAAAATGTGTACAAAAACAAAGAAAAAAAACCAAGATATTTTACCATAATATACTAATTCATAACATCTTAAATATGATTCCTAATCCATCCTAAATGTGTTGCTGTAGTAATTCAGTGTCAGCAGAAAAGTAATGTGAAAGAACTGCTTTCCTGAAATTATGCATGAGGTGTGTCAACGATCCAGCTCCACATTAGAACATATTAAGAGGTGGGGGTCATTTACAATTGTAATGCATGTTGATGATGAATGTTGCGTGAAATTCTGAAAAAGAACAGCCACTAAAAAACCTAATGATGCCATTCATCTGTCCTGACAAAGTAATATATTCCACATATTTTGTCCTCTTGGGTAATGGACTTTTCTTTTGAATTGCCTAAATCATATTTCCAAATGGCGTGCTAATGTCCCAATCAGTATCACTTACTAGCGTGGTCAAGATTTTCCATTTGGATCTTGACATTGATGGCCAATATTGTTGTGAATCTGGGTAGAAAATTGCATTCTGTATGTTGTATCAATATCACTATGATGTTTAATCAAGTGTGATATGAGAAAAGGGAATCAAGCCTTAACTGCCGTCTCAGAGATCAATAACAATCATGTACATTAATGTGATATGTCAAAAACCATTCTTACACAATGTTATTTTGCATCAAAAAACATAATTTTACATAAAAACTGCTTGATAAGGCCACTATATATTGCATAGTTCCTCCTAGACTGTTAATCTGAGTAATAGTTGTGTCAAAACCAATGGATACAAACATCTGCAAAACAATGAAAATGCAAACTTAGCTCCTGATGAGTTCTTACTACCAAAGATCAGGTGTCCGGTCGAACTAAATCTGCTTTGGCTGCAGATACAACTGTAAGCTTCTATCTTTTGTCGCACACTAGGCTGCACTGCATATCTGTCAATCCATCACACTCTGTCCTCTGTGCCTTTTCCACCTCTCCATCCCTATCTTTCTCATTCACACACACACACACATACATATTTTCAGTGTATATCTTGCAGTACAGTCTCTTGTGTGTATGTGCATTTTTCCCTCAACCCCTATTACCTGAATGAGGCATGACACAACCCAGATAGCAAGCTCCAAGCTGTCAGCGCAAAGAAATGGCTCGCAAGCCAATATCGATCAGCTATAATAAGCTTGCCGCATTTGACATACTGCTTTCTTTCCATCAGCAGCTCACCAGTGTACTGACTACCTGCTAAAACTTACAGTACCATGCAACCGGCAGTCAAGACGTGGTAACACATGGCAGTGGCCTGACAACACGCCACCGTATAAACCGCCATCTGCAGCATACAAGCATGACAACACTCCCCGCACTGGTGGGTTGGTAGGACAGTGGTTGAATAGCTTAAAATAAGTTGAGCACAGCGGTGGGCTGGGAATACATACAAACAGCATTGAGCTCTGGTAGGCCAGTATGGTGGTATATGGAGAATATACACATGACGTCACAGTTGGCATCAAGACGCCGAAGAAATCATCTTACTGAGTGGAAGCATTCAGAGTGAAACCTTCGAAAACACAGAACGCATAAAAAGTGTACAGAGGAAAGGAGCTGGTGTGGGACTGCATGGGGAAAATGTCACAAAACAGAAATTACGTTCACATTTTAATTTCAATATAACACATTGTACCAGTGTGGTTTTATGCATTCAAAACTAATGCTTAAACTAGTATAGTGTCTTTAGCTGCAGGTTTGTCACTACCTGGTCTGTCACAGAGATCGTCATTTAGCCGGAATTCCCGTCATTTATTAAATTCCGTGCAACATTTAGTATAAATGCCATTTTGTAATTTGTAAGCTACCAATTAATAAATATCTTATTTAGCTGGAACTTTTTTTACTTTTAAATTTCTATAAAGTGATAAAAATGATTCATCTGACCCTTACAAAGTGCATTTCATCAGCTTTCCGACAATACATTGCTCGCTCCAATTACATGATGTATATATGTAGGGATGCACCAATATTTGTGTTTAATCAGCCAACACTGATATCTGTGTAGAAGATGACATGTTAAATTCAAGGTCAAGTTTTTTCTTAAATGAATTAGTGCTCATTCACATGTACTGTAAAGGACTAAAAAAAACTTCCATTTGGTTAACATATTTATATTTCTGTACAACTAAAAGATTTCTCTCACATATAAGTGGGGGAAAATTACATCACTGGTATGTATGAATGCATGGACGGATAAATAAGCACGATACAAACTTTAACGAGAGGTAAAAAATAAACCAAGCACAGAGAGCATAATACATCAAGAATTTAAATTAAAAACCAAAGTAATTGAAAATCAGCTTTACAGTTTCAGAACAATAACACTTCTCAACACTTGCAACTCCTTTCTTTAAAAATCATACTGATGGTCATTAAGGGAGGAAACAGTTGGCTACGGCGGATCACTAGCAGTAACACCCACTGCAGGTGAGATCGGTAGTGTGTCCCAGGCATTATTAGACCGGACACAACCAGAGTTTGGCGCTGATCGATTCCTACAGTGTGAGCTGATGAATCACAGATCGAAGCACTTGGAAGGTCATTTAAAATGTGGAGTGTTGAGCCAAAACTCTGTATATATTTAATAATGTTAGCACAATGTCTGCACAACTTTCAAGGCTACCCCAGTTAGACTGCTATATTGACGGGTTCTGCCAAAACATTCCGGATGGACCTTGAACGCTTCAGCATTCATTCCTGGAGCACAAACATATGGACATAAACTCTGACATTCGGCTCACATGAACCAAACACTGCGTACTTAACCGATTCGCTATGAAAACGCGTACTGGCACAACCCTAGGAGGATGTGAGTGTTGTGGATTATCCAAACACGAAGTTAACGTGGGGGAAAAAAGTAAGAGTGAGCGTCGAGGACTGCATGATTTCAGGCTCTGCTTTATTTATTTTTTATTTTTTTCCCCAGCTCTGAAATCAGGTCCATGTATCAAAACGTGAGAAAGCCTGATCTCTGGTCCATGGGTAAATGGGTTTTTTTTGGCAAGGTCTAAGGATCACTGTTGGGTAGAAATGCCTGGAAATGAAATGGAGAAGCATTTATTTTTTCTACCGACTTCAGTCTCCCCTTTCTGAATTACAAAATCTCCCCCGTTAGGATTAACAAAGTTTATCTGTATCTTTATTTATTTTATCTGTAAACGCAGCAGTGATGCAATATGTTTTCCTTGGCTGAGGGGCCCAGCTCTGGTATGCATTAAGTGGTGGTAAGTATTAATGATTTTTCTTCAAGTACAATCCACCTGTATAGCTCTCAAGTCTAGAAACAGGGCTGAAAGTGAACATGGAGCTGCATAGGTTGGAATATTTGCCAGCGCGGTTGACGCAAATACAACAAAAGACCGCATTTAGAAGAGTTCCCCATTGACACACGTACGTTACTGGAAAACGACTATTTATTGTAGCCTTTATTTTCCATGCACGACATCAAGAACCTGCCTTATTTACACTGAAAGCCTGATAAGTACTGGAACGCAATTGTAGGGGATGGAAAAGGAGAAAGGAAAATATATACACACACGCAAACGCACAATAGACAATAATCAGACTAAATAGAAGAAAGGCAATTAATCAACTGGGTGTAATGCATTTGCAAGTATAATTAAAATGTCCTGAAGTGGGCCCTTAAAAGCAGTGATTGTGATAAATTTATCTGGTCTTGGTGTTTTTGTCACAAATTCCAATCATTAGCATAAGTGGAGTGGAATGACAGCCAACCAATGGATGCGTTACATTTAGCCGCCTTTACTCAGACTATATCTACGGAAATGACACCGAAAGAGTGAATAGTCGGTTTTTTAAAGGAGCGACAACATTTCCCGACAATGCAGGGCATTTTCTGTACTACAAGGACTCAAGTGCAGGTAATATTGTTCACTCTGCCATTGCTGTGTATTTGTAATCTACCATTTTTAGGGGGAAAAGAAAAATATGCTATTGTTGTTAAATCAGTAACTCCAATCTAAATGGCTGACTGCATGAAAGTAGGTTTGTTTTTTAAAAAAGGAAATAAGTACATCAAACCGCCATTACACAAGGATTATCTACTCTAATCGTTTTCGAGAGCCTCCATGCGCAAGCAACAAAAGCTGCCATTTATCACTGAAAATTAGCCAGGGGAAATCCTTTTTTCCACTCCCTGTTACATCTATAAATTCTCCCTTTCAGTTCATTTGGCGATGGCTCTTCTTTAGTGTCTTTCTTTTCTTCCTCTCGGACTTGGTTGAGGTTTTTTGTTGACTGCATGTGAACGGCTCTTCATTCTGCCTTGTCGTCTACCTGAGAAAACAGAGGAACTTACCCAAGATTTATGGGATTGCCCCCCAAGGAACTTTAGCAATTTGCATTCGATGTACAGACATGATTTTTAATCCCACAATAGACACCTACCACGTACAGTAGAATGTGGCAGTAGCTGTACTTGCACATAAGGCAGTGTTTGCCCACACACAGTCTTTATTTGGTCAGGCTGTATAGGTGTGTTATCTCAGAAGAAGTTTATATTGAGTTTCTGCAACACTTCAACAATCAATATGTACCTGACAAAGAATGTGAAATGTATTTTGACATAGTCCCTGCCTTCATCTCACCGCCCAACCCCTGTGGTGTTCCTGGCCACCACATCCAAACAGTTTACCTAAGAATACAACACCGCCCGGGTGTTGGGAATTGATTGTAACATGTTACGAGGAGATTGAAATGCATGAGTGTCATAATAAACTGAAAACGGTAAATAGTCTTTCTACAAAGTACATCACTCTACATATGATCCATAACTATAAGATGGTGGCTGGAGTCACAACGCAAACTAGTGAAACAATGGCTTGAGCTTCAGGGCAAAAGTAAAGTTTACTGATTGATGAGCTCAGTGGTTGGATGAAGTATAGAGTAGTGAGTTTTAAGGGGTTAACTGTCATATATGTGACAAAGGTGTCCAAAGGATGATGTCACCAACACTAGATATGCTTAAAGATGCTTAAAAGGGATTATATGTAGAATTAATACTCCAAACAATCAACAGCAATTTGAATTTGCAAACCAGAACACATTTACAGCTACACAATCAAACAACTAATTTAGGTTACGTCTCCAGACACTTAATAAGTTATCCTGTATTATGGTATCATCAAGTTTTCTTTTCAAAGCTAGAACTCCAAACCAAATTTTTTTACAATTAAAATAACACTGTGCTTTATAATCTTCTAGTTTATACTATAGCTCTGTTAGCTTAGCTCTGATTTTAGACAGAAAACAGCCACAGTAAAACCACAAGTCAAATTGTGCTGTCAATAGCTGCACTAAAGATCTGTTTAGAATCATCCAAACCAAGGTCAGAACTGTCGCACTTTAGTCTGGACCAGGAATTAACAAACTGAAACTTAGCAAAAACATTATTACATAGTAACTTTATACCTTCATAAATCTCACAATCAAACTCACAGCTGTGTTTTTTGGTCACTTCCCTCTGAAAGTCGGTTCTAACACATAACTCAATCTTTTCTGACAGTGACTCACTACTCCCTCTAGTGGTCGCATACAGTACATTCAAAGTGACCCCCCAACCCCACCCTGATCTATGGCTGTGTTTAATTTTAGTGCACATCCCAGTAATATGCGACATTAACATCTACACACTCTAGTAATAATGTAAATTTTCAATCATCTACAGTAGAAATACTACATATAACCCCTTTAAAAGACATCAGAGCAACGCAACTCATACATCTTAGTGATCGGTAACTGTACAGACATGGTCTCTGTCACCGAATCAAACGTTTCATGAAAGGCAGTGATCGTGCAGCCGAATTTAAATGGTTGAAATTGTTGGTGCCGACTAAGAAACAAAGGGAACCATCCCATCCTAGGTACACATCCAGTTCTGCAGGGAACACTACAGGCACATAAACCCTCAGTTCTCAGCAAGTGGCTCTGTAACACACACATGCACAAAACTACGCTGCACATGTGCTACTGCGGTCAGTTCATTCACCGCAAAGCCTGATTATTTTCCATAGCACATGCATACGTTCCACTCAGTGCAGTTGTTTGAGGGAAAACACAGGGAATGGCCTTTGGTATGTGGTCGTGTTTGGATTATAAACTGGGGGAAATATCAAAATCAATCACATTGTGTAAGACGAACCTGCACAGATTATTATTTACATGTAAATTGGAGAAGAACAAGCTCAACGTGATAAAGTGTTTACTGGTTTAGCACGTGACCTCCAGTGAGGACTAAAAACGTGGCTCGTCGTCAGCCTAAGAGTCGCGGCTCCGTATGCGTTCCTGAAAAGGAGCGTCGCATAATCCTGGTCACAGAAATCCAATTACAGCATTTTCTACAGAGGTTGGTTACATTCTCCAACTGAAATCACTCAAATTAATCAATATGCTGGTTTACTGCATTGGCAATGAGGGAGCGCGTGCTGCAAATCCGGCCTGTATAGCGGAGAACGCCGCCCTCTCGCAGAACAACGAATTCCCCATAATCACCGTCTTAAGTGGGCGACTGCTCACCGTTATTAGAGAACTGCGTAACTGTGTCTTTCCTCACAGTCAGTATTCACAATCTTCAGTAAATAGGAGGTTTTTTTTGCCTCCGATGGGGGATGAATAACAGGTCTTCCTACATTTTTTTTCCGCCCCTGACAAGACTCCTGATGCACTGGCTGGCCCGTCTTTATTGCTTTGGAAAGTGGTCCTAAAGGTTAGAGAGAACTTCAGAATTACAAAAGTCACGGCTATAATATCCATCACCTGGCCGTAAACTGCAAAATGCAGTTCAGCAAGACTTTGACCCGCTTGGCGATCACTGAATCATCCTTCTGACAAATGCACTAGAGTAACTGGCTTTGTGAAATGTTAAACAGCGCTTCTTGACATCTTGAGAAATTGATTATTGCTCAGTGTTCACCAAAAAAAAAAAAAAAAAAACAAACAAACAAAAAAAATCATGAATGCAAACATAATTACTCAAACAGATGGTGTGAGTTTGGATAGGAACAAGGATCTTATTTCAGTTCCTTTCGCTACCTGCTTCTTTTTATAGCCCACATGTAAATGGTACGCTGTGTAGAACAGTTTGCTAATTACGCTTATCATGAAAAATTGAGCGCTCATTCAGTCATCCCGCATATTGCCGTGCATTTTAACCGAATGCACTGTATAATGCATCATTTGGATTTCCAGGAGGTTATCAGATCATTTGAAATCTGTGCATGTACGGTGTTCTTCTTTCTTCAGTAAAATCCCTTATTTTCTTTTGACACTTTTACAAAAAGGGTTGCGGCTGTGACTCTGCCTCTTGTCCCCATGTGTGAATGGGTGTTTTGTAGTTAAAACGAGCCCTTGTCTGTCTCCCTATTAATGAATCTCTTCATATAATTGATTACTATTGTTAAAGTAATGGAGTTTTTAATTAATATCAGTCAACTTTCACTTTTAATTAATGAGGCGCTCAGCATAGTCTTCTTTTTATTATCATTATTTGCATAAGAATTTCTTTTTCCATCTTTAATTGTACAATTGTGAATTGATTTGCAGGTGTCTCTCCTGGGCACATACTATATTGACTAAACAATCAAAAAAAAGCTCTTTTTTTCTTATCACTCAGAATAATTCAGTGAAAAACTCCCCATTAATCATATATTAAAAATGCTAATTTATTCCATAGCCCACAAAAATGAGAGTTTGCGATGTCCAATACTGCTTTTGTTTTGATTATTTTGGGGGTATTAATTATGAATCTGCCTACATAGCTTGACAACAATACACAGATGCATTTGTTATTCAACAGCCATTTCAACTCAACCTGACGTTTATTCACAATACCATCTTTATTTATGAAATGACCGTTCTTCATAATCTATATTTAAATGCCTTTGTCCCGTCTTTGAAAACAAGCTAAATAATACAAAATAATTGCCCTGCAGCGATCAGTGCTTAATTTTTTGTACATTGCCTCAGCTCTACAAGGTCTAATGTAAGATGCCCGTTACACCGTCTGCTGGGAGCGACTGACAAAAGAAGATGAACATCATGTAATACAATACAACCACAACCAGTGGCTGTCGTCTAAAATTTTCAATGAAAATAAACCATTATAATGTTTCAATACAGTAGCGTTTTTGTTTTTTTGCAGGCATTTTTTTATTGGATTACCCAGGATTGTAGAGGTGTTTTCTTTCAGCAATCTGTTTTATTTGGTGTAACAAGTAAAACGCTGTGAATTGTTTGCCAGTCTGATCTCTGTGGCGCTTCGCAAGACACGGCGCTAACATTTCCTGTCTTATGAAAGAAATTAATTTTGCTGTATAGAGGTATTGTCAGTACATCGTCTGTCACGACATGTTTGATCAAGGATGCAGCGATTACAATAGAAAATCTGTGGCACAAAAGTTGTTGTCGGGTCCCCTGGTACTACCTGACTATGAACGGATCTGGAAAAGTGTTTTATTAAGAGCAGGCTCACCAGGAAGCAAAGTCTTCTAGGGAACACCTGAGGGCAGGTGGAGGCTTCAATCATACTACTATCAAGGAAAAGACCTAGAACAAGTCAGTCTTCACATTTTGCTCACTTGTCACTGTCACTGTTGCGTGATTACATTTCGTTAGCATAATTGTCTGACTCATACACAAATGGACAAAAGTATTGGGACACGTTGAATGCAGGTGTTTCTTTTCTAAGAGGGGTCTGGGCGACAAAACAATAATGACAAATGTCCCAATATAGTTTTATATTTTGACAAATCCCATATTGATCAGCATGAACAGGACATCTTACGAGCTGTAGCCGTGATGTGTCCGAATATTTATGTCCATGTAGTTTAGAAACATTAGCATTTCCTTAAAGTTTCATGGGAGATTTTTTCTTCTTAAGTGAGATGTGAAGAAAGTAGATGGTTAGTTGTGGTAGAAAATGATTATTTAGTCAGAGCATGATAAATGTTTTAGAAATTTAGAGGTAGAACATTTAAAATCATAGTCATGGATAAAAAAAACCTTAATTAAAAAAAAAAATCAATGTTGAGAGAAATTAAGTAAAAATCATCTCTGAGGCATTTTGGAAGCACTGATCATTTAAATTCAACTAACCAATGCAATGATATTTATCACAATATAAAACTATATCATGACATTTGTCATAATTGTTTTGTATCCCAGACTCCTGTTAGAAAACAAACACCTGAATTTAATGTGTTTGGCAATTATGCCTTGAGGCTAATGATTTGTTTTTAACAACTATGATTAAAAAAACAAAGCAATCTGCAGTTGACAAAGGATGCACAGAAACTCATAAAGCTTTAATCCTTGTGGTTTTAGAGCAAGTATTGATCTGCTTTTTCACCTGCAGACATGTCAGACATGGCAATTCAGAAAAATCACAGATAACTGTAATCAATGAAGCTCAAGTAAGTGTTTTCCTAAATTATCCTGGCAGACTGCTGATGTATCGGTCTATCCAAGTTACTTAATAAATAAATAAATAAAAATCCAGAAAAATAACAACACTAACAGCACAGAAAGACTACACACAAGCATTGCCAGCGACATTGATGGAAGCAACCAAAAATATACAACAAATATGCCAGAGTGCAAGGTATGAGTGATAGTGATGCAGGGATGTGCTGTATGATAAAGGCAAAGCAGTTGCAACCCAGGCAGTGTAGATCAGAATGATGTGGATGGAAAACATGTCAGAGGTGTGTTTTATCTATTTTGCGGATAAATCCATCAAAATATCCATTTCCAGCAAGCCTTCATGCGTACCAGCTGCACAACTGTCCAAACCCATATAATCGTGCAAATATAAGGCCTAGATTTTACACATCCGCTGCAAAAACCACCGGTGTATCAACTCAAACCATAGCGTTCAAGGTTTTGCGCCAGTTATCATTCAGCCACAACAGAGACAATGCAATGGAGGACAATGATAAATAATTACAATGGCCCAAGAACTGAAGGGGGTCAGGGAACACAATGTTATACAAATACAGTGGGACGGCGACGAGCAGATGCGTAAAGCACGGCGGCCTAAAATCCAACAATACACTGAAATGCGAATAATAATCGATGGCACGGCGGCCAAAACGCACCAGCATCACAAAAACAGAATACAATGGAATCATTTCCGACCTTTGTTGAGTCATGACGCGCAGAAGCAGGGTCCATTCCGTCCGTTTGCGTAAAAACATCCACTTTCTTGTCCATCAGGTGATGTTGAATGCCCCCGCAGTCCAGTCCTGTAAAGTTATTTGTTTGTAAAATCATGTAGTTTGACAGGATTGTACAGTTTAGTGTACACATTACTCACCCACGATGACATTGGCCTGTCCGAGTCCCGACGCGCCGGCCTTTTACGCACGGTTTTGGTGAAGTTCTGGTTGAGAAAAGTCTGCGTCACGGTGGTTTGCAGTTTAACTACGGTCACCTTTTTCACATTTAAAGTGTAAAGAGACCATTTCAAAGTAGTCGGTGCCTTTTTCTCTCCCCCCTTGTTGAGCATGATCATCCTGCCATAGTTCGGCTCCTCTTCAAGCGTCAAAACCAAACCTCATTTTTGCTTCTGACTCACGATTCTAAAATTGTTTGTGTCCTGATTTTTTTGTCGAAAGGTACGAGAACTGGACTGAAGACGCACGACTCGGGATCAAGATGTAAAGTAAATTACGAGAGTCAGAAAAGCAGTAGTGAAATATCACTAACAGGAGGGGAGCGTATATGCACAGGTGGATGGGGATGATGAGCTGATGACACACAGGTGCAACTAATTAAGGAGGAGGGGGTTAATAAACTTTAATAATAAAAAATAAACCTTTAATAAAATGTCTAGGCTGAGGTTTCCATACATAAACATTTTCCTACTTTGTTTGGTTGGATTATATTGGATCTCAAAGTTAGTTGGATATTTGTAACAGAATTACTATATCAATCCCTAACATAGGAAAGAAAATGCACAAATAAATAAATAAACAAATGAATAAAGACAATGAGCTAATTAGCTAAATGGATATATAATTGTGCTTATCTTCATCTTCATAGACCTAGTGGATTTTTTTTGTGCCTGAGTTTATTATTGTTTTCAGACATGTTCTGCAAATAGCATCATGAGTATATTAGTGTAAATGTCCTTATAGTCGAAGAATGGATAAACTATTTTTGTTTTGTGTCACACAGGACCTTTATTAACCCCCTAAACACCTAGATCTAGTTAGATTTTTTTTGTCATCCTTTAACCATTACCAAGTTTGTAACTATTTATTTTAATGTCATCAAATCATCAGTTATTTTACTACATGTTCAGAGTTAATTCAAAGGTTAACATTTCAAAACAGACCAAAAAACCCCATTTTTCTCAGCATTTCTTTTTTTTTTTTTACATAAAACCTAGCATCTACAGCTACTGTCACCTGCTCCTATCTCATAAGAAACTGAGTTCTACCTGCATTATTTAAGTTTATTATTTAAGTCACTGGCTGTTACTTGCTCAAACTTGGTTAGAAATAGACAAAAAGTAAATCTGTATAGAATTTAAGGCATTTATCAAATCCATTAATCGCCCTTCAAAACATGCCGGGGTTAAGATACTCATGTCAAAGCCAAACAAGACATTTTATATCATTAAAAAGGCGGTGTACTCCACTTTTCATCATATTTTAAAGTATATTGATAGGATTAATAGGTAAAAACTTATGAAACACAACAAACAATATATATTTTAGCTGCAGATGGTGGCCTTGGACTTTCAGTGTTGAATTAGTCACCTATGCTTTTAACATTTTAAATTATTTGACTTGTTAGAACTGATTTTCAGTGTTTTAAACGAATGCATTACTTGACTACTTGAATTCAACCATATTCTGTTGTTTTAATAGAAAGTTTCTTAATGCACTATATTAACTGTGAAATAACATCTAAAACTTTCCTTCTACATATGTAGTATTAAATAAAATATTTTAATAGCTGTCACTTTCTTTAAGAAGCACGTACTACTATTTCTACACTTATTTGTGACACATAAATGGAAAATATCTTCAATATATTTGCAAAATATCTTAAAAATCAGGTTGGTGTTTGATTAAGGGTATACTTATCGACATTTTTCTTTAAAGGACAGTTATAAAATGTGATTAATTATTTAATTTGTTCGATCTTGATTTAGATCAGTGCTATTAAAATTCCATTACTCTCTTTGACAAATCTTGAGGGATGTTTGATTTTACTGACATGGAAATGAAAAACTGCATTCACGCTTCATACTATACATGCTGCTGGGCCTCTATATTACAAACTATCAAAATGCCATTAGAAAATGCCCAAGGGTGAAAACAACTGCTCTACTGTTGTTAACAGCCTGAACGTGCTTGTATGAAAATGGAAATGTATATTGATGCACAGTATAACATCCATACCATAAAATGAAGCGTCAAAGCATCGTAGACCTTTGTACTTTTACAGAATTTGTGGTTATAACCTTGCTTTGTAATCCATGGTTTAGCTTTGGAAATATTTGTCTATGACATCGTTTAATTCCTGGCTAATGAGCAGCAGTAAAAGCGTTTTTCTCCTCTTTCAACCCATAAAAACCCAAACAGCAACTGGAGACCAAAAGCATCCACTGATCAAAACTGTTTAATAACTTCTGAACCATTAATCCTATCAATACATCTAAATAATTGGTGTAAAATACAGTTTGTCATCTTTTCATGGTCATCAGATATGACCCAT
>JAPQRQ010000014.1:4924868-4940524 GCA_037367365.1 Apogon talboti | reverse complement strand
AGATATATATAGATATAGATATAGATATAGATATATAGCATTGGGATCTAGTTGTCACCCAATAAGGGTCATGTACTAAAAATAAATCTCATTCATTTGAATAGCAATGAGTAATGCGCCCTGGGTGAGAACATTATTATGCCACGCTATGCTTGTGTGAACTGGGCAATTTTCACTGCATCCCCAATTACTCTCTGTGTGTTTGTGCTTGTGTCTGCATGTCTTGGGTTGTTTTGCACCATAACCTACAGAGATTTTATAGCTGCATCGGAAATTTCTTCTGTCCTATGTGGCTGGCACTGCTAGGTTCAGTGGAGAATTGACTTTGTACGAGTAGATTAACATTTAGCAGTTTGGGTGGAAAAAGGAAGACGAAATTGTCAAAAGGCACAGCATGCGGGTGGTATCAGTCTGTTGCAAGTCTGTGGAAGCTACATCAAGGTAAGCAGGGAATCAGACTTGGTTAATTGTGGGTTAGTAATCAATAATTACACCCATTGGAGGTAAATGTATAAAGGTAAGGCAAGACTGTCATGATGCTACATGACAGTATGTGTTGCTAGATTCAGTGTTGAAGGGAACAGGTAAAGGCATAGGAGCAACAGAAGCTGCCTGAAATGAGATGTGCATATCCTGTCTGATCTCCACACACCATAGATGCACTATGTGGACAAAAGTATTGGGACACATTGAATTCAGGTGAAAAAGCAGATCAATACTTGCCCTTAAAGGATAACAAGGAAAAAATTTGTTAGCCTCATAGCATAATTACATAATACAGAAACGGACAAAAGTTTTGGGACATTGAATTCAGGTGTTTCTTTTCTAACAGGGCTCTGGGATACAAAACAGTAATGACAAATGTCACAATATAGTTTTATATTGGGCTAAATATCATTGCATTGCATTGGTTGGTTTTGCTTCAGTTGTTATCTTTGCTTCCAAAATGCCTCAGAGATGTTTTTTCCTTAATTTCTCTAAACATTGTTTTCTTTTCTTCTTTTTTATCCATGACTATGATTTTAAATATTCTACCTCTAAATTCCTAAGACATTTTTTGTGCTCTGACTTTAAATAATAATTTTCTACCACAACTAACCATCTACTTTCTTCACATTTCACTTAAAAAGAAAAACTCCCGTTAAATTTTAAGGAAATATTGATGTTTACATCTCAAATCAGCATGAACAGGACATCTTACGAACTGTAGCCATGATGATTTTTGTCCATAATAATACATAATAAACATTTAAAGTAAAAATGATCTCTGAGGCATTGTGGAAGCAAAGATAAGAATTTCAACCAAATGAACCAATGCAATGCAATGATAATATAACACTATATTATGACATTTGTCGTTATTGTTTCGTATCCCAGACCCCTGTTAGAAAAGAAACACCTGAATTCAACGTGTCCAGTACTTTTGTCCATATAGTACTATATATGTCTAGATTCTATACTGTTGCTGGGATAGGGGTAAAAGTTGCCTGGGTTTGGATAGTTCTTGGGTGACAAATTTGAAAAATAGTATCAGGAGAGAAGATGTGCACATGAGGAACTTTATCATAGTTTTAGAATGAGTAACGCCTTACAAAACAGAACAGAATGACACATAAGAAGGTGCCAGTCTTTGTCAGAACATTGCATTTTCAGGGTGTAGTTGCAGCTTGGAAGTGGTTGTTCTTTCACATAGCGAGCAGGACTTTCAGAGCCATAAGGCACTGATAGCAGAAAGAAGGAGAATGATAATCCTGACACAGTGCATTGGAAATATTCATGCTTCATCTGGCACAGTATAAGCCCCAGTAACCTGAAGCCATCTTGAAGTGAGATACCACTGTCGGCCACTAGAGTTTCACAATAATAAGTCCCTACAATAAGGCAGTAAAGAAAAATATTGTTATTATTTACTTATTTTAGATCATTTGATAAGCCTGTCGGTGGTACTTTTGGAAAATTGTGCTTGGTTCATAGTATTTTAAGGCTAAAAAAAGGCTTTATCTGCAGCTTTAGGTGTGATTCACAGCTTGCACGCTGAGCTCCACTGTAGCGGTGATTCAGACGTTATACTTCCAAGACTCTCAAATGATTTTGTCACATAAATGCATAAGCATGAGTTTACAATTTCCCATGTCATAGCATTAGTTCTTTTATCCCTCAATGAACCCTCTATGTTAAAAAAAAAAGCAGTTAAAAAGAACTCAGGGCTTCAAAGCAGCAGATCAAATGTTGTCCACATCCTAATACAGTAAAAGCATCTCAGGATTAAATGACTCAATAAATATAGAAATATATGTGATTAAATTACAGTTACTAATTGAAACATTGGGCTTCGCAGATGGTTTACATGCTTTTGGTGACAAGCCTTGAAGGTGAATCACACCAACGTGGGTGTCATCATGTTGAATACAGGAATGCATTCAGTTCTGTAAATACACCAGTATTTACCTTCAGAAATCAGAAATAGGATTGAACTTTATATATATTTGTAGGACTGTTCAGCTTTATTGACCAGCTTTAAACATGTGTTTGAAAAGCAATCACTCATAATAAGTGGCATTAGTTTGATTAACCCATAAAGACCCAAACCAAAATCGTCTACTGGTCTAAAATGTTTAATAACTATGTTGAAATAATTGGTGTAAAATACAGTTTGTCGTCTTTTCATGGTCAGCAGATATGACCCATTTGGACTTTCAGAGGCTCCGTAGTTACCATGGAAACACTGTCATCTTCTACAACATTGATTCATCAGTAAAACCCATGGAGTTGGATCAATGACAGTGAATGGAGACACTGGGTTTATGTTCAGTTATTGATATCTTTGCTGAAAAAGTGACTTTTTCTTCAGTTTTCTCTGTTTTCAATATAACAAACCTCAACTTTAAACTGAGCTTTTATGAACATTATCAGTGAATAAATATAAAAATTACCTGATTTTCACCGAAAAAAATGCAAAATACAGAGGATAATATTTGAATAAATGGTGATAAATCACTTGAGAAAGAGACAAATTCATTTGGGAACTACGTCTTGACTTGTATCAGGTTAAGTATCAGTCATCTGTTCTCAAACGTTACCATTGAACACTGGTTTTCAACTTTAATTTCTATAAATCAATCAGAGTAAATATAGAAAAGTATAATCATTGATTGGAAGCTGCTACAGCGTGTTACTTTGGCGGAACTGAAGTCTCTTTTAACAGATTGAGAACAATTTATTCTAAATTTGTCCTGAAATTGTTGATGGACTTGTCCTGTATTAATCTTGATTTTTATTTTTATTTTTTTTCAGTGCATGTAACCAGTTACTGTGTTTATTCGTTTGGTATTGATTTGTATTTTTATAGATTGCTGTAACAATCTCCCTGCTGCTGTCTTAGTCAGGTGATGTTTAATCCCCAGGAGGATTTCACCTGGTTAAATATACAAAAGTTTGTTGGTTGTTTCAGCAAGAATATCATGATATACTATAATGTATGAATGCATTTATTATATAGAACACATGTAGAACAACAATAAAAACAGTAGTTTCAGAAAAAAATGTGACTTTTCTTTGTCCTTAACATGTCTTCAACTCTTTTGTGTAGCCAATGTGAGACTTACTGAACTGATTTTCTTTTCTTTTCTTTTCTTTTCTTTTCTTTTCTTTTTTTTAATCCTATATATGATATCCCCCTTTTATTATTTTGTTATATTTTAAAAAAGAGACTAATAGTTATTATGCTCATTGCAATCCATTAAAAACAACATATAGCTAAGGGTGGCCTAAGAATAGAATAGAATAGAATAGAAATACAAAACAATACAATACAATAGAACAGAACAGAAAATATTAGAATAGAATAGAATAGAATAGAATAGAATAGAATAGAATAGAATAGAATAGAATAGAATAGAATAGGATAGAATACAATACAATAGAACAGAACAGGATAGAATATCTTTATTGTCATTGTGACAAGTACAACAAAATTAAAAGTGCCATCCAATCTGTACATCATATATACTAAGACATCTGCACAGTACTGTATATTTCTAGCACATCACAACATGTCACCAGTATTCAGTCAGATGACACTGACTGTAAAAAGTCCAATTCTTAGTTCCGCTGTCAATTCAGTACGTGACGTCCTTGACCCCCCTCATGAAATGTAGAATTAGACTTGTCTCGGTACAAGTTGTGGGAGCTGTTTTGACAGAGAGGAAAATAATCCAACGTTGCCCTGAGCCAGAAGGCTCCATAGTCATCTGGTTGTCCTAGAAGTCTAAGCCTCTGAGCTTCAAACCTTGTCTCTTGGAGGAAGACGACTGTTCAGCGATGTTGTTGGAAACTCCATGCCACTGATAAGAAGTCAAAATCCACATATATATATGGCAATGATCACACTGCATTAGAGTACTTAAATATTTAAAAGGCTTTGAACTGTATGACTGATCTCCACGGGGAGGTAAACATAACTATGTCAATAGGCTTTCTGCCACAAACAGAATGTGTTTGTCTTGTGCAAAGAGAGCGGCTGTAGCCCGGGATCTATATTAACAAAAATATTCTCTGGCTGGGGTGAGGATATTTTACAACTACTAATGTGCATCCTCTGGTTGCAGACCTCATCTATCTAGTAAAGATGCTCAAAATAGTTCAAAACAAAGCCCGGTTTATTTATTTTTACATTTGGATCTTTGCCACATTGAGGGAAAAAAAAAAAAAAAACCTGCTGCTTCTTCACATGAGCACAGATTTCGAAGTCATACTTGAATGGATGTTGAGACGATATCACTGCAGTGTAATTGCACAGAGAGGATACATTATTTATGAGAGATTTAGCCTCATTAATCTGAGAAATGTTCTCAAAGTACGATCGTTTCATTTTTCTCATGACTTAGTGTTTTGCACGTCTTCGCCGAGACACAAATTCGCTCTTTGATGCTCAGTCAGTTTCCTTGACTGTCTTTGTGAAATAGTGTTCTTTGACAGCTCTTCCCCAGCGCTTTCAATGAATCATTATCTGTGCCAATGTTTGCACTCAACCTGTCTTTTTTTTTCCCTCTTTTGTCTTGCAGCTGCACACTGACCTCGATAAGGGGGACAGTGCGGTGAAGTACACCCTCTCGGGAGATGGGGCCGGCTCCATTTTCACAATTGACCAAACAACAGGGGACATCCATGCCTTAAGGAGTCTTGACAGGGAAGAGAAGCCTTACTACACCCTTCGCGCCCAGGCTGTTGACATTAACACCAACAGGCCCCTGGAGCCCGAATCAGAATTTGTCATCAAGGTCCAAGATATTAACGACAATGAGCCAAAGTTCCTGGAGGGACCTTACACAGCCAGTGTTCCTGAGATGTCACCAGTAGGTAGGTGAACGTCAGGGGGTTGTCGTGGAAGCTCAAAGAGGTCAATACCTGACGTAATGAGATCCTTCAACACAACATGTGCGCGATGGGAGCCTGTAAAAATGGTAGAGACACATAATAGACCATTGTTGTTCCACCTCTAGTCCATCTACTGCAGCTTTTCACCTTAATCTGCAAATACACAAAACTTTATAGCGCATGGTAACTTCTGAAAATTGTATACTTATTGTAAACAAATAATCACAACTGAAGTGTTTTGCAGTTTGAAGATTATATATCAGGTAAAACCACATGTTGCACTCTTCAAATTAAATGTATTAGTTTCTGAAGGTGATTAAAATGTTAAAATAGCTGGCGTTTGCATACTTTCTATAGTTGTTTTGCAGCCTCTTGCAAGTAAATTAGTACATGTAAAGGTGACACTGTTAACCCATAATGAAAGTCATCTACTCATCTAAAATGTTTAATAACTTCTGATCCACTAATCCCATCAATACATGTAAATAATTGGTGTAAAATACTTTTCATGGTCATCAGGTTTGACCCATTTGGATGTTCAGAGGCGCTGTAGTTACCGTGGAAACACCCTCATCTTCTATAACATTGACTCACCAGTAAAACCCATTGAGTTGGATCAATGACAATGGATGGACACACTTGTTTTCGGTTCAGTTAATGATATATATTGCTGAAAAGGTCAGTTTTTTCCTTCAGTTTCCTCTGTTTCTGATAACCCTCAACTTTAATCTGAGCTTTTATGAACATCTACATGATCAGTAAATTAAACATAGGATCATTTTCACTGAAATAATGGAAAATACAAAGGATAATATTACACTAAATAGTGATAAGTCACTTCAGAAAGTGTAAATTGAGAGGACAAAATTATATGGGAACTGCCCCAAAAGTAGCACTGGGTCTTTATGGGTTAAATTGGCACAATTCCTAAAACGAATAGGTTGGACTTGAATATGGTCGATTAACAAATTGTGTGGACAGACACGGAGGAGACTAGTGTTCACATCCTGTTTCAGATCTGCTGTATTTATTTTAGTAATACAGACACGGATTAAATTTAATTATCGCCTGGGAGAAATTAACTTTTCCATCAGAGAAAAAAACAAAAACAAACTGAAACAAAGAAAAAAAACACAATTACACAAGCAATTTTTTTATTATAGCCTTCATCCTTATTTTTTCTTGACAGTGTACAAGTTCTTTCTGGGTCTGAACTGAAACCTTCTGCTTGATATTGTCACAGTCTTAATGCAACTGTTATGCACGTACATTACAGTCAAAAGTATTATAATAAAATATTCCAAGTATTCAAAATATAACAAATTGTGCAGGTGAGACTAAAAACCACAATATTGTCAAACTATTAAACAATAATCAAAAGTTCCAAAATAATCATCAGTGAATAAAAGACTAAATATATGTAAAGTTTATTCAGAAATGCAGTTTAGATACAGTATAAATGTCTTCTCACTTTTTTTCCCCTGACCGTTGTCTGGCACCTTGATACTTTTTCTATCATGTTATATGTACAACAACCAACAGGCAAGAACCTCAGCTTCAAAATGAAGTCAATGCACAAGTATCTTTAAGTTGTAATACCACTGATGGCCACTAGATGCTATGCATAAAAAGCCCTGGGTCCCATAGACTGACACTGAATTTCTGTCTGACAATAATTAGTCCTATTTTTCCTCATTTGATGTATTTGGAGCCTCTAATCAGTGTTTTGGTCTGTCTTGAACATTTCTTCTGTTAGTCAGATCTCAGGTAGAACCGGAGAATGTGACACCTGCTGTGAAGGCTGTGATTGACAGGGCAGTGTGACAGCTCGCTTACCTGCTGAGTTGGAGTTTGACTTTATTTATCAAATTTTTTTTTTTTTTTTTTTTTTTTGTCCTGACAGCTCAACTACAGTTGTGGTTAATAGCTCCCACTCACATGACTGTAAAATGAGTTTGTATCATAGTGCTTAATGAAGTTTAACCACCGAGTCAACAATTTTGCATTTAGCAATTTAGCATTAGCTCTCCTCTGACTACCTCCTGCAGCCCCCACCCTTTTTTCTTTTTTCTTTTTTTTTCAAATATGGTCACTTTGGACTCATTGTGACGTCTAAAAAGCAAACTAATGGCTCCAAAACAGCAGCTCCAAACCCAATAGGTGATGTCTCCTACTTATATACAACCTAATGTAAGCAGACTTGCAGATATTACAATTTGTGACAAAAACAGTTCGCAGCTATTTTACAAAAATCACTGTGAAAAATGTCTTCACCTTTTTTTTTTCTTTTTTTTTCCTGACAGCTCAACTGCAGTGGTGGCTAATAGCTCCCACTCACATGACTGTAAAATTTGTTTGTTACATAGTGCTTGATGAACTTTAACGCTTTACGGAGTCAACGAGCTAGCATTTAGCATTAGCTCTCCTCTTACTACCTCTGGCTCCTGAAGCTCAAAAACCAAATAGCTGGCAAATATTAATATCTATGTAGAAACAATTAGCAGCTAATTTACAAGAATCCCTGCAAAAACATGTCTGAATTGTATAAAGACCGAGGTCCAGGAGCTCCTCAGCCTACTAGCAGAGGACTAAATCAAGTGGTATTATTGCATTGCAACATCTGTCTGCTCTTATTTTTTGACATGCATGTTACACATCATAGAGATGCTAATCCATTTGTGTAACATCTCACTCCAGGATGCCAGTATATTATCTTAACACAGTTGTTGCAGCTTTGTTTGTTCCAACCTATACCGAATGATGGGTCGTCTTCACGTTTTTATTTTAAAAAGGTAAAGATAAGAACTCTATGCGCTCAAAGCTTTGTTGTTTTCATGTTGAACTGAAGAAGTCAAGAAAAAAAAAAAGAAGAATTTCATGAGCGAAACAACCAGGTACAACCAGAGGGGCAAAAGCTGTTTCCCACAAACAGATTCTGACATTTCAGAGAACCAGATATTCTCGGTTTGCCCCGAGTATATTTCACAGCTTTGCCTTTGTACACTCTCCCACACCGCCTACAACCCCCACTATAGGGAGAACAGATCAAGGTAATTCGCTGGGAGAATGGTTCCTCTTGACGTGAATGGCAACGGAGCCCCCAAAACTCCAAATTCAGCAGTCTCTGGAGTGTAGGCGCAGGGCAGGAACAACACAACACAGCTGAGCTCTGGTAAAGAAAAACAATCATGTACTACTCTTTACCGCTTTGCTGTAAAATCAAAGAACCTTTGATTAAATTTATCACAAAATCAGAGTGTGCCCAGTGCGGATTAGTCTGGGCATCGTTAACAGTATAAATCAAGATAAAATAAATCAGATGACTGACAGAAATCTAATCAATTTTCAATTTTTTTTACCTTTTTTTTTTTTTCCGAAGTTGTGAACATCTGATGTGGGGTTATTTGATTTTGATACCTGTCACTTTCTTTGACACTTCACCACAGTTCACGATGAATAATTTAAAGGTGTATTAATACAGCTGTTATTCAGGGAAATAGAGTTGATTGAAATGTGACTGATTACTCTTAAAAGGTAGGCAAACACTTTCAACATTACTAAAAATATGTCGGATGAATATGGATGTGGATAAAACATAGTGAAAATAGAAGAAGACAGTCTTTAAGGGTATGAAAGAAGGTTTGGTTATATATTAAACCATTTATCTGTAAATCTGATGTAAATATTTGAATATTCAATACAATTTTTTTTCTAATTTATTTGTTTGTATAAATATTTATATAAATACCACATTTCTTATCTTATTTTTTTCTTTATATTTTCATTCTTCCCACATTTGTGCTTTTTCTACCTATATTTTTCACTTTCTTTTTTTTTTTTTGCACTTGATTGTTGTATGTTGCTGCTGTTAACTTAAATTTCCCCATGGTGGGATAAATAAACTCCTGTCTTATCTTATCTTATCTTATCTTATCTGGGGTTATGTTAGTGCTAGAAACTCAAATAAAATGAAACGAATCCAGACTAAATGAGATTGTCTTTCAGAAACGCCCTTCATTGTCAGAAAAGCGATGCAATAATATGTAAAAACTGTTTCCTGTTTAATTATGCAGAGTGAAAGCAGAACCAGAAATACCAGGCCTCTGCAGTTGGTGAGAAATGTATCTATACCTGCAGCACAACAACCATGTGGGAGCTGCAGCTATTGTAACATCGAACAAACTAAGGTCTTTATCAATATTTATACCAGCAGGGCTAATGTGTTCAATAGCTTCATTAAGTGATACATCCCTCTTCTTGTCTTCGCCTAAATATCTCCTTGCAGAGGTTTTAATGTTTGAAAGAATCACAAAAACTGAAAAATATATAACATGTGTTGATGAATATTTTATCACTAAAGACTTTAACAGATAATATGCAGACCTCCTTTTGAGAGAGTTACCACTGAATAATTCAGATCAATGTAAACAATACATTTGAGAGTTGCATTTATCATATCATATAAAGTATCAATGCTTATAAACCTTATTAGTACCATATCTGCTCATTCCTTTCCTGACTTTTCCTTTCATTTCATTCCTCACCATGCTCCTCTCTTGCTCTCAGGTGTTGACCTTTGAAGCCAATTTCTACTCTTTTTTTTCTTCACATACTTGAATTATATCCACAGAATTTCCTGGACAGTTTTTTTTTTTTTTACACTTCACACTTAAGTAAAGGTTGGAAATGCACTGGCACCGAAGTTGCATTAAGCTTTCAATACATCTAAGTGGATTTCCTTTCCTTTTCTGAAATGTAAAGGTGTTCGTGTATGACCACCTCTTTAGTACATTTGTCTTCCTATAGTTGGTCTATTCAGGCTTTGTTAGAAGACTGAAACTCTAATGGTCCTCTGCTTAAAACTCTGATGCCATTATTACTATCTGCACAACCTCCAAATTCCAAAGTGTGATTAGCTGTGGAGGAAATACTCAGATCCTTTACTTATGGAAAAGTACAGCAACACTATAAGACATCCACTTAAATGGAAGTACGTCAGTATTAGAAGAGAAATGTAATCAAAGTATTGACATAAAAGTACTGAAATACTATTATATTTAGTATCATTGGATTAAATTGGAGCTAGTTTCAACTACTGTAAAGTGGTTCTATGTGGTATTGATTTTCCAAACTCTCAACAGCAGGTGGAAGTCACGTACCCGAACACACTCAGTTTTACCGAAACCACAAATGAATCAACTCTATGTATCCACAGACTGTATGACTCACTGAATAAAGTATCAACTCACTGTTTGTATTATGGTATCATCAAGGTTTCTTCTTCAAATTAAAACTCATAGCGGATTATTTTGACAGTCCAAATAACTGTCTTATAATCATCACATGCCACATCAGCTGACAGTTGACATTATAACTCTGTTAGCTTAGCTCTGTTTTTAGACAGAAAAAAGCCACAGTAAAACCACAAATCACCTCCATATTCTCTACAATTTATGTTGTCAATAGCGGAACTAAAGATCTGTTTGGAATCGTCCAAACAAGGTCAGAACTGTCACAGTTTAGTCTGAACCGTGGATCAACAAACAGCAACTTAACAAAGATAATAACATCCCATCATAACTTTATACCTTCATAAACCTCATAATCAAACTATGTAGAAGAAACACTGCCATTTCATCATCAAACTCCATTCTTTTCAATTAGAGATATGTTCAGTGGTGAAAACAACAACAGTGCTTCTAAGTTTTATCACTTTGTCACTTTCTTTGTGTCTAAAAGTTGTTTCTTAGTGGTTCTCATCTCTTGTGTTCAGTTTTTGATATTTGGTCAAAGGCAATGTGGCCTTAGTTTTCCCTCACCATGGGAGACTAGAAGAGTGACTCAGTACTCCCTCTAGTGGTCACATAAATCTCCTGGCCTATCAGTGTAAATAAATATTCTTTATATCTGTACAGTCTAATAAATTGGCCTCTTTGATAGAACTTCATAGCTATTCATTCAAAACACTCTAAAGGATATTTTCATTACCATTTTTATGTATATTTGATGGTAAAAATACTACATAGCAGCTTAAGATCTGATTGGGTTAGGAGTTTATTAATAGGAGATAAAACTACATTTGTCTTCAGTTTTTGAAGTTTCGACTTTAATGTTTGTTTCTGGTGATATATTGGATCATTTTAGCATTCAGTGAAAGGAGACCATGTTTAAAGGAATTATTTGGTGGAGCATCATCTCACAGATCTGAAGTCTGAACCTGACTGTATTCTGCTTTCTGTTAGATTGCCAGAAGCCAAAAACAACAAGTTGTAAAAGCTTTTTATATGATCCATGGTGTAAAATGTTTATCTGACAAGTGACTAAAGCAGCTGAATGCATTGGATTAAAAGATCAAACTTTTGCCTCTGAGATGGAAGTATGAACACTCATATGTACACTCACATAATCAACAGGGAACTTTAGTACATGTAACTAAAAACTTTTCTAGAATTTTCAGTGAATATGCTAATGCTAACCCCCTGCTCTTTGAAAGCTTCCCACAAATACCGTTGTTAAAAATAAATTGCACAGCATGTTTTTAGGCGAGACAGATGTTGCATATAATTGATACTTGGGTGTGCATATGTGCACTGAGCTGTCTGTCTGTGAAGGCATTCATGTCAGCTGTCTGCCAGTAATTTTTTTTCGGAAAAATCAGCCCCATCTGCCCAACAAGCCTCACATCAGGCTCTGAAATAATCCAGCTGATGAGGCAAGTTTTGGTGGTCACTAGCCTGAAAGTAGACATTGTATGTTTCCTAATTCTTTTCCAATTTGAATACAAAACAGACTTTATTAATGGAACGGTGTTTCCAGTGCCATCTAGTTAAGGGGGATGCGCCAAACCTCCGGCAAGTAATTATTCTGTCCCTGTTACTGCAGGAGTTTGGACGACTGCCATCTCAATGCTATTCTTGCCATGGCCCTTTGTTTTTTTAATGGTAGTACTGTTTAATGAATGGTTGCACAAGTGTTTTGTTTTTTTTTTTACCCTTACTCTCTTTTTTTTAACTAAAGAACACTTAGCAAAACAACAAATGTATCAAGACAGTACAATTTCCCAACACATTCCTCCTACACACTAGCTCTTTAATATGACCGGTAGGCTTCTCAGTTGTGATTAATCATTTATAGTGAGACAATTCGATCAATCAACCTCATTTACACTCCAGAGATTATTGAGGGGTGACCCTCATTTCTAATGACATTGAGTTCAAGTCACAACAAACATAGGAAATACCGACACAATATCACAATTTGTTCAAACAAACAAACAATAAATAATAATAATAATAATTTGGTTTGGTTGAGGTTTGAAGGTCTTATATATGAAAATGCATCTTTATTAAACTCTGTGATGTAAAATAAAAGCTGTGGAATCATGCACTTAATTCCAGACAAAATAAGCCAATCAGAAAATCCTTATCTTGTGATGCAGCATGGTAGAACCAATCATATTTAAGATAAAATGTGTTAGTCCTGCCCCCATCATGTGCTAACAAATTAACAGTAAACATATTGGTAAAATAGCTCTGAAAAGTGCATTAATATGGCATGAGTACGTCAAAACTATAGTAAATAGCCTCTCATTGAGAGAAATGTTGCAGAATACTGGATAGATTCTACTTTTGGAAACTTATTTAAGTTTATTTCATGTCTTTTTGGTTGTGTACAGGAAAATGTGGTTGCTAACTGTTAGCTATCTCTGTGTACATGTTTGTGAGAACATGTCCTGATAGCTTTGGTGAACTCATAACATAAAAACAGACTGATAAGCAGCTGTTTTGAAGAGTCATGTGGTGAGAGTTGGTGTTTTATTTATTTCATGTTTAGCTACAGTGTGCAGGCTAATGGCTAATGCTAACAAGCTGGTCATTGCTGAGCTAGACCATGGTATAAACTGTACATGCATGCTCCTGTATGCATTTACAGTATCTTGATGTCAATATCTGATTGCAGTCGCCATGTAAGCTTATCTTTGTTTAGCCAATCAGAACACTTGCTGATGAAGCGTGGCGGTGGAGTTTTGCCTCTCAGTGTAATATGAGTTGTTTGAGGCAGACACACAGAGATGAAAAAAATCCAATGTACATCAGACTTTGTTTTGCCATCACTACATTACAGAAATCTTTAATGTACACATATAAATGGCATAGATGTAACAATAACTGTTAAGATATAGGATATTTAAGATCCAATTTCTACAATAGTAAAAGGTTTATTGATTTTAAGTAGAGGCTGCATTTTTTGATCCATGAGTAAAATGAAGTAAAATTAAAGAAATATTTCAATGTTCCAACCAAATCAAGGAGCAACTCGGAAGATCATGTCAGGTGAAATTAATATTGTTTGACTTCTTTCAGACATGCTTTGTAGATATGTACCTAACAGATCCCATAACCTCCCAAGGATTTGAACAAAACGTATGGAGATTCAGCTTTTAGCCACTGTGGTTCTGGTCTTTGGTATAATCTACAGTAGGGTCTGAAATCGCCTCATTGGAGGGTTTAGAAAACTCAGTATATGCTTTTTCAGCTTGGTTTTCACTTGACGTGTTAAGTCATTTGTTGTCTTGTTTTGATCATTGTGTTTTCTTTATCATATTTTGATCAATTTGTATCTTAGATTTGTCTGCTTTACCTTTTACTCCATTTCCATCCTTAAGTCATGCAAACCTGTCAGCGTTGCTTTGGTTTTTCTTCACGAATCACTTGAGCTGCATTTTATATGAAAGGCGATGCATAAATAAATAAAGTTGAAGCTGAGGTTAAAATCCATCTAAGCAATGAAGAGCATTTTAAAGGTATTGAGGTCATTTTCCAAGCGAGGGCTTTTAAAATAGTAAGAGACACGTCTGTCATGAAGAGGAGACCACTTTAGATTCACTAAACTGATGAACTTCAAAGATGAGTAAACACGTTAAGGCAAATCAATATGTGTGTGATCCACAGGGACGTATGTGACACAAGTGACGGCCACAGATGCAGACGACCCGACTTATGGAAACAGCGCTAGAGTTGTGTACAGCATTCTCCATGGACAGCCATACTTCTCTGTTGACCCCAAAACCGGTAAAGTATTTAATCTGATTGTTTTCCCTTAACAAAAATATATGATTCTTTATGTTTTATGCATCATTGGGGATTTAATTGAAGCAATTATGTCATGAAATAAGGTTAAATTGTGTTAGTTTGAAACACTAAGTATAATCGAGTGTCCCCTAGAAAGTCAATGCAATGCAATGACAAGTGCAAGCATATATTAATAAAATAAAATGAAACAAAAAAAGAAAGAAATGACCCCTGGGGCATGTGGAATCACTGGGCCACAAAAAAATATGTCCTCTTCAACTGAGATTGTGAATTATTTATTTGACAGGTCTGATATAAAAAGGTCAAACTAAATCAAATCCATCCCTTAAACGAAGCAGCACTGACATCAAGTATTCACTGTTATCAAGAAGTATAAAACGATCATGTAAAACATAAGGATATATGTTCCTGTCAGAAAAAAAACAGGATAAAATTGTCAAAAGTGTAATTTATTTCAACTGCTACGGCTCTAAATATAGTCGATTTCAGGAATGCAAGAATGTCATCACTTTTTGCAATGGATCAAAATGTCAAGTAAACCCATAAACTGTCTACGTCTTCACATCGGGATGTGCCCACGAAATAAAGTGCTGTCTGAAAACCTGCAGTGGCTTTATGAATCTCTGCTGCAAGGATACTGAGAGCAGAGCACAGTCAGAAATTAATGACAGGAGCCAGCATTTTACAATTACAGAAAAAAACAAAAAGAAACAAAAAACACTATAATGCATGACATTTGAGCATTAATAATACTGTATGGTTATTTTTTTTGGATGCATGTTTGTGGAGTCTGCGGTGTAATCTGTGGAAAATGACAGTAGAAAGGTTGTGGAGTGGCAGCAGGGAAGTGTGGCAGATGACTGAAATACCTCCGAAGCAGCAGTGTTTGCCGGTAGTGGGCTGCTGTTGGCTTACTATCTGGGACAGTTCAAAGCATATGAAAATAGGTTCATACATATCACACAGGCAGATGCGCTGGAATCTGTTGCTGATTATGCTGCTCATCCCAGAGCTTTACAGGGCACATACTGTGACTGTATTTCAAACTGACGCTGGAAAAAAATCAAACTGTTAAAGTAAATGTTTGCCCTGCTGGGTGTGAGTCTATCTCCTAACGCACATCAACAAGCGAGGGAACAAACACAGAGAGCGAAAAGGAAAAAGGGGTGAGCGAAGGGAGGGGGGGAG
>JAPQRQ010000014.1:4911216-4924768 GCA_037367365.1 Apogon talboti | reverse complement strand
GAGGAGGGGGAGGAGGGTAGGGGAGGCGCATGACAGCCAATCCCACCCTCCACCCACCTCCTGTGTTAAAATTGATGACGGGTGAACGTAGTATTTGATTTTAGGTTTGCACGTGTTGGGAATTTGTAGATCAAATGGGACATCTTCTCATCTCCCCCATAATAAGTGGAATAAGAGGAGGGAAAAATTGCACCTATGCTGCCCGTTTCCTTTTAGCTTGCCAACCTCCCACTGACCCAGCTATTAATCTGCAGTACAAACGCTCTCTGATCTCAGGGTCTCTGATCCTCAAGTGAATCATTATATGGCTTCACCAGAGTTCCCTATTGAATGTCAAGTGTCTCCAGTTTGTGAAATGACCTCTATTTCAGCCTTGGTCAGAAGCACATATGCAGCATCTTCCTGGGGAGTCATTTTTTTTTGAATGAACTCCTTAGCTGAAGATATACTGTGCATTTTGAGGTAAATTGCACATTTGGCACGATATATTTGATGGGATTTTATGCGTCCCCCTTTTTCTCCCTCTGTCTTTTTTTTTTTTAGATTTTATTTTATCTCTCACTGTCTCTTCCCTTTCCTCTATTTCTCCCACCTTTAGTATCTGTATTTCACATCCATCTCTCTCTCTCTCTCTCTCTACACCAGGGGTTATAAAGACAGCTTTGCCCAATATGGACAGAGAGGTGAAGGAACAGTACCAGGTATTAATCCAGGCCAAGGACATGGGGGGCCAGCTGGGGGGGCTGGCTGGGACCACCACCGTCAACATCACCCTCAGCGATGTCAACGATAACCCGCCCAGGTTCTCCAAAAGTGAGTGCCCTTTATATAAAACGCCTACTCAGTATAATGGCTGTTTATTGACTCCTAACTTTCATTTTTAAGGAATATTAATAATAGAGATGACCTTATGTGCTAGTTCACAGATTCAAAACAAACACCAAGCAATTACAAGAGTGCAGGGGGTTTTCATCCTGTCTTTTCTTTGTAATTGGTTTTCATTATTTGTCATTATGCACTGTTGTAAGCAAAGGTCTGTTTATTTAGTATGATTGCATCTGCAGCAACAACTCCTGGCAAATAAACCCAGATTGGTGTTTTTTTTTTTTGTTTTTTTTTTTGCTTGTGGGGCATCCTTCTATATTTAGATCTGGTTCGAGCATGAATACGGAGCGCCAGGGATTGACTCAGTGTATTTAAAATGTGTATCTTATCCGGTATTTTATATAAGCTGCAATAGCAGATTAATTTGATTGTACTGTTCGGCAGGTCACACAGCTGCAAAATAAATACATGTAAAAATAACATCGCTGTAAACTCACTGATCTGTGAAAGCTTTTAATCAGAACATATACTAAGCATAAGCTTTTAGACTGTGTGCAAAACGGATTCTATTCCAAAGCAGCAATCGTATGACAAAAAAGCAGAAACACTGGTGTGTACTGCCGCAGTCTTTTCAGGTACTGTGAGGCGACACTCGGTGGTCTCCTCTGAATGTAAATACAGCCAGTCAGACGGTCAAGCTCCTTCAGCTTAGAGGAAAAGATGATATTTCCATAATGCTGTCACAGCACAGAGGTGTGGGCCAAGTATGATGGCTCCTCTGCCCTGCCCCAAATCCCCTCTTTGTTGTCTTTACTTTTCCATATTTACACAGCTTACAGGCGTTTAAAAAAAAAAAAGTGTCGTGTGGTCATATTAGAAGACCCCATCAGTTGATTTAGTTTTTTGTAAAAAATATTGCTTCATTGTTATGGCCCCTTGCAGGGAAACTGGGACAAAAACATGCCACATGAAGAATTTTAAGGTTAAAATGAAAGTGGTTCATTCATAGCTAATACAAATATTTTCAATTCTAAATAAAAGTGGATTTTCAAATATGGAAAGAATAAGACATTGTGGTTGTGCCAAAGAAAATGCAATCAATAAATCCAACTCTACCGCCAGAATGAAATGCCATTATACTTTTCTGAACTATGAATGCATATCATTTCAGTGCATGTGAACCAAAAATCTATTAAATATGTCAAATGTCAGGTGCATGTAGGTCACTGCTACATTCACGACCACATTTCTCAGATGCAATTTAACAACGGAATGATTTTTTTTTTTTTTTATTGTGAGTTTTTTGCAGGGCTGGGCAATAAATATAATTAATTCAACCAGTTGAGGTTTTGCTTTCTGAAAATCTGAAAGTGCCTAAATTGCAAAATGAACATTATTACTCTGGAGAATAGGGCACAGATTTGCCTGCTCTGGCCCATTTATATATAGGTAAACCTGCTTAGGAGGTCAGGTGTGAGTCGATCCTCCTGACAGGACCACACCCCCAGATCTGAGTAACAACTCAAACAGGAACTGGACTTGAGTCAGGAGGCCGACACGATTCTATTAACAAATAAGCACCGCAGCTTTAAGCCAATGGGCAAATTTTAAACTGTTGTCCTGGGCTGATGCCATGACACACAAAAAAAATAGGACAAATGTCCCCGTATCTCACCGGCATGTTCTGTCAAGAATCAATAACAAGTTGAATTTGCGAGGTTGCCAGGTTCTGCCGCTGTGTTAGAGTCCTGTGGTCTTGATTCAGGAGATCAATCTCCCAATAGAAGTGGGTGGAAATTAAATTAAAGTCCATTTATGACTTCCCAGCAGTGCTCAATAAGAACTATATTGATATCTCTAACCATTTCCATGTTATAAGCCATTAAAATATGGCCCTTTATAAGTAAAGGCAAATTTGTAATGATTCAAAAATTCGTCAAAAATTCAAAAATCAAAATATATCAAAACTGTGAAAAAAACTTTGTAGACATTGTCCAAAGGAAGCTACATATAACATTTGAAATGAATCCGACCAGTAGTTTTGTCAGAGAAGATATTTGAAGAAATCGCTAACAACAACGATGAAGACAATGACGAAGACAAGGCCGGACACAATAACCCACGGCCGATCAGTCACCGAGCTAAAAAACATACATTATAATGCAGTAAAGCAGGAACAGCGATCCTGTACGTATATGAGTGCATGCTTCAGCTCAAAGTTATGAATTTTGTCTCACTGTCTAGCAACTGTGTTACATAAAAAAAGGAGTTCTGACCAATCTGCTACTTCTGAAAACAGAAGGACGCGCACAAAAAACACAACTTCACCAAAACAACAACAGAAGTAGCATTGACCGTACAAGCCCGGATAAATAAACCTGTCTGTATTGAAATAAAAGATATTATGAAAAAGAGGAAAGAGCTGCCTATTGTCATCAGCCTCCCACCACAGTTTATTTAAAACATAATAACTTTTCTCAGTAACAGTGGAGGCAGAAGTAGAGCGCCTGCTTCAGGTGTTCTCCTTTCACAGGGGGCTCTGGCTGATGATAGGCCAGATGAAGGCTGAGGTAATCGGTGAGCAGTACCACCATTCTGCACAGGTGGAGGCCAATCAAACTGCTCACATCTGGAAAGAAAACCGAGGAGAAAGAAAATCAGTGGGGAAGAAAAACACACCAAAACAACACCAGGCGGTTTTCCACTGCCCAGCATGTAACAGCCATGTTTACATGCACGCAATATCCTGGTCTTTGCTCTTATTCCGGAAAAACATGATATTTCCACTAAGCTGTTTACATGGCTAATGAAAATGAATATTCCACTAATATTAGTGATTTTATGCAGCTGTGCACACTGCAATTAATGTGGGATTTTCAAGGATTTTTATTTTTTTTCCCCCATCCATAGCTGCATCATTTGGCCATGCAAGTATTTTGAACCTTTTAACCCCTGACGTGTCTGTGCGGAGCGTTCTGTATGTATGATTTATTTAAAATATTCATAAAAATTCAACCGTTAACTCAAAAAAAAAAACCAAAATCAAAACATGCTGATAGAATAGACCTTGTTCTTTGCAGAGACATCTGAGCATGCTTGACCCTAAAACACACAGTAAAGCAAAACCACTGAAGAAAAGGAACACAAGGAGAAACTCACAGCAGCTTTTGTGACACTGAAACCGACGCTAATTCACAGCAGCACATTTCACTGAAACAATGTCTCGGGGGTTAAAGGGTTAATATAGGTAGCTTTTCTCTTGGGCTCGCATATCTACCTCAGCCCATAAGAGCTGATAAAACCACAAAGACACATTTATTGTTGCGTACATGGCCCTAAAACCTGAACAATATTCGCATAAAACACACATCTTAATCAGAAAATACAGAATTTTGAATCAGGCAGTATTTGGAATACCCAAAGGGACCTTACTCATTATGTAGCCCATATCAAATTACTGTGTACATAACATAGTCATCACTACATCCTGTATATATCTTAATTCTTCCCAAATTACTGTATATTATAGTTGTGAACAATCACCTGATTATGCATCAACCACAAAGCCTTCATCTTAGCTTTTTAGCTCATTGGTAGCTTCTTTAAATCCCCAACTCACTTCATTTTGTCATAATCACTGAAGCAAAGAGAAAGTCCTCGTCCAATCCTTGAAAGGACATGAACTTTACTTTCTAACACTTCTGAAATAATGAATGCCCTTGAAGATACTTGACTATTTATTGAAATTATAGCACCCAAATACATCATATCCCTCAGCTCTCCCGCACTCAATCCCAGGCTCACCATGAAGAATAACCTCAAATCCAAGTCGGAATGGAGAATATCATAGTTGTGCAGTATCATATATGTCAAAACAGCGCCGTCATGTTGTGACCTGGGACTCTGAATTCATTTTGAATAGAAACTTTTGCAATAAGCTAAAGTTTTTCAACATACATAATTTTGATCCTCCACTATGGAAGTAGAAATATCCTCTCTACCAATCTAGAGGTGCTTTCTAATGCCCAGTGTGTGACATTCTGGCTTATTGTCGAGATTCAGGTTTATTCATCTCCATCTTTGACGTTGCTGTGTGTCAAGTACCACTATTTCCAACAGGTTTTTAAGAGACACACACACTGGTTTATATGTGACACACTCTGTTGTAGTACACATATAAATTCTCCAGGCTATTAAAAAAAAAGTTTATAATGGAAAATGGGTGTATTCTTTGTTGCAGGAGAAAATAGTGACATAATTTACTATATTTTGAAAACAAATGTGTTAAGTACTTGCTCCAGTGGATGAAAATGCAAATATTCTGTCATTATAAAGATAAAAACAAATAATATCATCTAGTTACAATCGAAGCTCCTTGTTTTTACTTGACAGGTGATGTCGAAAATACCATTTATTGACTTTTGACAAACTAAAATATATAATAATACAAACTACAATAGAATAGATGTCACAAAATCAATAATGCAAATACAATGAAAAACACAATTAGTCTGTAAAAGAACATTAATTGTTATAAAATCTGTTGTGTAATGAATCAATCTCTAATAAAAAGCAATGACAATAATAATAATAATAATAATATTAATAATAATAATCATCATCATCATCATAATAATAATACATTAAATGAATATACAGTATTAACAATATGAACCCAGTTAATGATACCAGCAACTAAACAACACTAAAAATAATGACTATGTGTAAAAAAAGTTAAACAATTCCACTTATAGTGCCATAAGAATGGGCCTCTAGACCTGTTAAACAAGGCAGGTATCATTTAATAGGCCAATTTTCTTTCTCAAAGGGCAGTAGGTAAAATAAAATCATTATCAGGAGTGAAATTGTATATAAAATTTGAGAGGAAATTACTAAATATTCTGAGACTTAAGGCTATTTCCTGACAGTTTTAATGTATTTGATACTATTGTACAAACAGCTCGGCCTTGGAGTCGATGGAGGAGAATGTAAACAAACAGGGAAAAAAAAAAAAAAAATCCATTGTGGTGTGTAAGTGATAATAACTCAATCTGCCGTTTGTTTGGTTTAACTGTAGGTCTCTTCTCAAGTCCTCAGCAGTGATTTCCACTGTTGGGACTATCAAAGCCCCTGGGCTCTTGTGTTTGTTGATCTTAGAGTCTGAACCAGCCAATTACAAGGAGCTGAACGGCCTTGATGTCCACACATGTCAAAATTGAATAATGTCATGCCTATAGCAACAGGCCTGACTTCACACAGAGAGCATATCAGCTGCTCGCCTGTGGGTGGATTAGACATCCTCAGGCAGACGCGAGACTACATAAAGGACACAGGATGTGAAGAGCTCCGAATTTCCATCTGATGTCAGACGATAGTAATAAATGAGCCTGAGCCCTGTCTGATGTCTGTTTGTTGACAGGTTTCTTTCACCTAAGAGTTCCTGAGTCATCTGCTGTGGGATCAGCTGTCGGACGAATCAAAGCCCATGACTTGGACATCGGTAAAAATGCAGAAGTGGAGTACACCATTGTGCCAGGAGATGGAGGTGCCATGTTTGACATCACCACCAATGAACACAACCAAGAGGGGATTATCATCCTCAAGAGGGTACGGACGCCCAGAACGTATTTGTTTTCCATTGTGTGGCTTTATATTCAGGAACTATATGGTGAAATATAGTGTTAGGCGTAGTGTTTTTTTCAGAGGGGGATGCTTCTCTTTTGAACACACCACCCACGTACGACTGTGATAGAATAAAAACCTACAACGTGACACATTTTGACAGCACAGCTATATAAAGAAAGCCAAACAAACCCAATGTCAAAATAGCATGTAAGAAATACATGTGAGAGGATGGAAAAAGTTAACTTGATTTTCTTTCGGCTGTCAAAGTCTGAGTCTGTTAATGAGTATAAACCAATCAACAAGGGAAAAAAAAAGAACAGACTATACTAATCAGACATAGAATTTTATTTATGTGTTAATTTAGTTATTTGGCTGCAAAGGTGCTATTAATATACAATATGTTCCACAGAGAAGCACAGGCAGTGTCATATAAAAAGTAATTCCACATGCAAAAAACATAAAATACATGAAGGCAACTCCAAGGGAACAGTAAAAGAAGTAGAATAAGTAAGAGTGGAAAAAAAAAAAGGAGGCACATGGGCCATTCCAGCCATAGCAGGTTATGTAAAGCAGCAACACATTCCCTTAGTGACAGTTTGTAAAATACTTTTAAAGGTGTTCAAAGAAGGGAACGTTTCCAAGGTAGTTGTGAATTGCAGCTCATTTCATGCCCAGGGCGCTTGAAAACAGAGTTTGCGCCTTTTCAAAAGTTATAATTTCAATAATTTAAAGTAACTTTAGGTGAAGCTGTTGCACCTTAGGGCAGTTGTGCCACAGCACCTTCAGCTCTTTGAGAATACCCCTCCGAGTGTTATATTTACAAGTAAAAAACAGAGCTGCGGAGTCATTTGCATATTCACTGAGTTACAAAAAAAAAAAGCATATTTCAATAAAAAACAATAAAATAAAAGCCAAATAAAATAAGTGATGACAGACATGCAGGTTCCGCAACAGTGCTGCTTCATTTCTGTGCCAACTACAGACTTGGCAGATAGTATACCTGTAAATTGGAGTTGTTGTGATGATGTTTTCTATTTGCAACACATATTTATATCCACCACAGTGCAGCACAGCCATAGCTCCATCAGGTTGTCTGAGCTATATAAAGCATACACTCAGCAAGCCAGGGCTCATTTACTATGCCATATGTTCCCTTTGCTAAATGGATTAATACATCCAAAGCATAGTGACCCATAGCAAGAGGTCTTGGATACTGGTTGTAGATTCTGTGATCCAGAGAGCAAAAGTATCTCACTTATACCAACTTTTACCTTATAGAGTATTGGCAGGCCTGCGGTATCACTTCACAAAATGGCAAGTGGCACAAAAGTGCCATTAATATTAGAGAAATGAATTACTCCAAGGATAAACCCTTTGAGATCTATCATCTCATTTTCAAGGGGGACCCACGGCTGCCAGAGGTGAAAAAAGAACATTGCAGCCACAGGCTAAAATTAGAAAGAGAAATCGAGTGGTCCTGGCATTGCATTGAGCACTATTCTACTAATAACGAGGCTATAATAAGATGTATTATGCAATCAATTATTTTCTTTAGCCAATATATTAAGAAACTGAGAACCACTGTTCTGAAATTAAAATATCAAGGTCTTTGCTCTTTAGAAATGTACGTGTGATGGATATTTAATTTTGTTTTGTTTTAAATACACCATAATGATTTTCCAGCAGCAGCATATTAAGTACAATAGAGGCTTAGAGCTATCACATGGAAATCCAGCCAATGAACCACTCCATCAGTTTTAATTCAAGACTCATGATTCCTTTTATTGTCATTGTATACACAGATGCGTACACAACGGAATTCTGATGCACTAGCAGAAATGGTACTTCTTGAGTAAAAAAAAAAGGAAATATACAATGCAAGATATTTAAATAGTATTAAATAGTAACATTAGTATACAGACACCCACGCCCCGCCCCTCTCCCATTCAGTTAAGTCACACATTCATACCTAGTTAAGAAGCAGAGGACAGTGAGAGGTTAATACAGCAGTTATTGCACATTTTGAATTTTTCATCATTGCACATTGGTGGTTATTACATATTGCTGATTGTGGTTATTGTTGATTTTTCATTTAATTAATGTCAGCTTTCATCATGTATTAATGTTATTTTGCTTTATTTGTAAAAATCCCCTCATTCAACTCATCCATCCAGTTATCCGTGTACATCCTCGGTCCTGTTTTTACGATACACCATGTTTAAGGCTCAGAGATCCATTAAGTGTGCCAACTAGAAGTAAGATCGTAATTCTGCTCAAAGGCTGAGCCATAGAAAGGTATGGTATTATATTTCTTCATCGATGGAATTCGGCTCTGTGACAGCGGGTGTATCATATTCATTTATAAGTGCTCCCGAGTAGGCAAGAGTCTAAGTAAGGTCTCAGTCTTAAAAGCTGTAGCTGCTTTTTTTGAGTTTTTGCCGGCGTCAATGTTAGGCTAGTAAACTACCCAGTGCAGAGAACAGATGTCAACAGTTTACAAACTGTTACCTCTCACTGCCATTCGGGGACACCTCTAAATAACTGCTCACGCTCCTACAACCTCTGTCAGGATACTATTAGAATATATCATGTCAGCATCGGTTAACACACACAGAATCTGACTTGTTTGCACACTCACATACTCTACACTGCAGTTCCCTTTTGCAGCAAGCAGTGGACCCCTGTGGTGAGTTTAAATGCCATTTGTTGTCAGTGCTATTGAGGTTCAATAGAAAATGAAGAGCGGTAGAGCAGTGCTACGTTTGCATAATGCATCAGTCTCTGCAATATGGAAAAAAAAAAATAAGAGGAAAATATAAATGTCAGAAAGTGAGAATGACTGTAAGCAATACTTTGATGCCTGGATGAGATGGATTTCCTTTCTGAAATGAGTTCTCTTTTTTCTACTCCAAAGTGCTGTGTGAGCGTTAGATAAATATTCACACCTGAGATTTATTTTGTTTTGCAATTACTGACTTTACTAACAATTCTTTGTGCTCTAGCCTCGATGCACAAGACGGCGTACGCAATACAAAGTAATCAGCGTTCAACACTCTGTTGTTTAATGCAATGACATTAATATAAATTGTATTTTTTTACGCAGTAAAACACGTACTTTAAATATAGATGAAGTAAGATCACAGTCCAGTCGAAACTTTGCAGCTTTAAAAGCAGGTCCAATATGTGCAGATTAAAAATGTGGCTGTCATTACACCCTGCCTCTTTTATGCAAATTCATATCAACAGAATGTGTTTAGGGACTGGTGATATGTCACTCGTTTCATTTTTCGGCTATGGCATTTCATCTGATTGCAAAAGTAACAACGAGCAGCAAACGCTACCTGTTTTCATGCCTTTCAGGGTATTTCTGATGTAAGTGTATAAAACGTTCTTTGGGGGGATGCAAATCTGCGTTTGTTTTTTCTGATGTATCAGACCGAGGTGTTCGTTAACTGGTACATTTTTAGTACATGCCCCAGCTCACAAGCGCACAAAAGGTGTGTGATCCCTTTGATCCCCCAAAATATGCAGCCGAGTGAGTAATTGATTCCCTGCTCAGTGTAAGAGCGTCTTCGGTTTGCTCTGTGCAGGTCTGCATGAACATAAGGCCAACCCCCGTATGTGCTTGAACATACGTGTGTGTGTAATCTGTATGAATGGCGCTCACAGCCATAGCTATATATCATTCTATAGTGCCCCTTTCAATGACAGTAATGGAAAAAAAGAATGAGCTAGGATGCAATTATGATGTAAATGAAGACAGTTATTTGTTTACATCATGTATACCCTTGATGGATGGAGAGAATGCATCATTCCTCCTATTGTTTTATTTCCAGTGTTTGATATGCTGCCATAACAACAATGAGGCAGTGTAATGTATTCCCGACAGTGGGAGGCTCAAAGCCATTGTTGATAAGGGACATTCTGAGCGCCTTTAACTGACCAGCAGTGCAATTTACTAAACAACATGTGCCTGTACCCATACGGGACCGTGACATTAGCAGGACATAGAAAGAGCAAAAAATAGAAAGAAGAAAGAGTGAGCTGCGCGTTGGAAAGGTGTGACGAGTGGGTAGCTGGAGATGAAGCCTTTATGAGTTGCTCACTGTGTTCCCAGAATACTGACCCGCCCACAGACTTGTCTTATTTCAGATTGGTTGAAGATCCCCAGAGACAGGTGTGCAAATGTGTGCAGACAATCTCTCTCTTTACCCTGCCCCCCCCCTCTCTCTCCCTCTCTCTCTCTCTCTTCCTCTCTCTCTGCATCTCATCCTTTCTGCCTCTGTCTCTTGACTTTTCCTCCCTCACATCGAAAAAACACAGCAGGACAGAGAAGAAAGCCACATTGCACACAGAGCAGAGTTTGGCAGACCCCAAATTAGAGACTCGGGAAGGTTGGTTATGATAAGAGGATCAGGCTGAGTAATGGGTTCAAAGGATGATCGTCTGTTTCCCAGTCTGCCGATACAGGGGGAGAGGGAAAGGGAAAAAAAAGAGGCACAGAGGCATGGAGGGGGTTTGCACATCCCATCTGCAAAACATAAGATTATGGGAGACAATAGGTAAATCCACCAGTGAATTCCGAGGAAAACCTGCAGACAAATGTGTGCAAACAGAGTGACATACTGTACATGCAAAAACATGTTGAAGGAGTCAGACACATTCAATCAAACAGTAGCACTCCCACACATTGAGAGCCTTTGACATGATAACCTTGGGTTGTTCAGTAGGAATAAATGCGTTGTGTGCATACTCTGTCCATTTCTGTTTGTATTTATCACCCCTCTGGGAAGATGGCAGATATGTACGTAATTGAAAATCACTGTTCTAAGCCTGAAGGAAAGGCATTGTTTAATGACAGCTTGTGTGGCATGATAGTAGCTGGCTCTCATTCAGGGACTCCATTTTAAAGCCGGACTATCTCCTTACTGTACAAAGTGAATACCCCTGGGGGCCACAGTGCACTGAATAAAAAGCATTTTCTACTCTGGCACTACTTTGAAATCAATCGCCCCAGAGAGTCACAGTAGTTCAAGAAACAGTATGTAGCAGGCAGTTGACTTGTGCACTGGAAACAGCTGGTGTACACCTCAGCACCGGTTTCATTTAGTAGTAAAATATGTCAGAAATGTTAAAATCAACAATAACGCTTTCCTCATTCAGCATTTCTATCTAAATGAAGTTTAAACAGTGAAGCACTCCATTTTAATCACTTCATCAAACTGACACATTTCATTGTGAATTACGTTTTAGTTACTTTCTTAAAATGGAAAGCCCTAAAAACATAATTTACAAATTACAAATTTAATCTAAACGGCATAAACCTCCCAACATTCCTCAACGCTGATTACAGTCAAACTTTAATTAAAAGTTCTTTAATATAACTTTAATTAAGAGTGGAATGTTTTCATTTAAAAGCACAACCGCCAAAGCAAATACACATAATTATGCAGATCACAAACAACCTCTGACTGTAGCGAGAGGGGGAATTATATTCTACTTAAGCAAGAGATGTATCCTTCAGCTTCACAGAAAGGGTTCTATTCACATTTAACCCTTTTGTAATTGCTTGTTTGATTAGAAACTACAGAAGATCATTGTAGTATGTATTTATTTATTTTATCACTGCATGTTGCTTGTACACTGTTAAGAATAAAGGTAGAATAATTATGTTTTGAGACACATTCCTCTTTTTATTCCTATTTGTACACATAAGTATTCACCTTTGACCAGGTGTAATGATTACATACCGAGTCCTAGTTACACTTTATCTAACAAGAATAAACCACATAGTACAATCATTTCATGAAAAGAGAAAACATTTTGTTCCATCTTAATTGGCCACATTGTATGCAAAGCTATGTTGTCTGCTTGGGTGTTGTAGTGGTTGTATCGGGGGTTAAAGTGTCAGGACATTATTTTCTGGGACGTATAAAAAAAAAAAAGTTCATAGGTCACTACAAATATCACCCTAGGAATTATACTGCAATAATACTAATAATAATACTACTACTACTACTACTACTACTACTACTACTACTAATAATAATAATAATAATAATAATGTGTACATATCCTTTACTAGTAAAAAAAATATTCATAAATGAATAATGCTACAAACGAAGGTTATAATTATCTTAACGTAATGGGAGTCAAATTAATATTGTGGAAAATTTAGTGCAGCAGGTGAAGGTAGAGTATTTGTTGCCTACAGACAATGTGTTGAACAAAAAAAAGTGCTTTGATAAAATACAGCATAAAATACAGTGGAAACACCTTTCTCTCCATAGAGAAAGGTGCAAAAAGAGTTTAAATTCAAGGTTAGTGCACATAAAACACAATACTCTGCTTCGGGTGCACGAGTCTTAAAAATCTGTCCTTCTATGTCTTGCATGTTCTTGTAAGAATACAAAGAAAGACTTCAGCACCATGGACAGAGGCAGAGAGCTTTTTGATTTACACTGAAAACTGACGCAGTTCAGAAATGAATTTTAATCATGTAGCACCCGAAAATAGTGCCCCGTGATTCATTGATTCTGCAAGAGGGAAGTTTTCCCAACTCCTAAGAAACAGCACGTTCGAGTGATTGATGTTATAGTGTGGCGTGGCATTTAAGAAAAGAGTCCGTCGTCACAGAGCGAATGCAAAAACATTTGCATCCAAAACAAATATCTGCTGATTGTGTAGATTGTCGCGGCTCGAATTTTTCCTCTGTTTGGACGCCCCTGAAGCCAGAGCCATTGGCGATGCTGAAGCAATAAACCTTTTTCATCTTTCATTCCATCAATTAAGGACTTAATTTCAGTAAAGCCAGACAGTGACTGCAGTCTAATTTCTCTATCCGAAATGTCATTACTGGGCTGTTTGAACAGTAAATCATTTTATTGGATGGAAGCTGTTACTGCCTTTCAGCCTTGGTGAGATACTACCAGACAGTACCAGTAATGAACAAACTGCTAACTTGACTGAAGGCCAGAAAACAGTAGTGACTGCAGATTGAATACAAAAGTCACAACGCCAAGGTCTGCATTAAAATTCAGAGCAGAAAACATGGACATATTATGGTGTAAAAATACAAAATGTCCTTACTTTGTCATCGAGT
>JAPQRQ010000014.1:4880377-4911200 GCA_037367365.1 Apogon talboti | reverse complement strand
TATAATTTCTTTATTGCCATCAGATAATTCCAATGTGTTATGATTATAACTTGATACCATTAGAAACCGAGAGCTTATGCAGTAGCATGATGCCCGCTGAGCCTCGCTCACAGACAGGAGTTGAATCTAATCTATTGATTATAGTGTTGAATGTTCCAGTGGGAGGTGAAATGAGTTATTTTAGACCATGGTGTGAAAGGAGTCGAAACATGGAGGAGAGAGGAAACAATACCTAAAAACAGCACGAGATCCAGGTCCCCAGTACAGACAAATAACACCTCACCAAGCAACCAAGCAGGGAGCAATGCGGGCGCTGGTGAGCGTCTAGGTATGCATGTGCTGTGAGTAAGTGAAGGAGTACAAAGAGAAAAAGAATGCAGGAGACAGAGTGACAAAGAGGTGGCTGATGTGGTGCTTGGAGTCGATGAAGTGCCTTCTCTCTGGTGGCCCGGGGAGGCGTGGGTGTAATAGATTAAACTAGTGTCTCGGGGCTCATCCCGTGGCTAACCCTGTCCTATTAAGAGTGGCAGTGTGAGTCTTTCACAGTCACTCCACTTCACTGCAGTGTGGACAGAGCTCCTGGCAAGGCTCTCAGATGGCACTCCACTGTTGTGAGCACTAGGGGGATGGAGATGCTCTGAGGCAGCCAAGGACACAAACCGATGTGACTGATGGCAGCACAATAAAGTGAGCATCTCTTCTCCACAGTGTTAGGACCCCCCGGTATTCAAAGGGACATCAAATGACTCTCTGGGGTATGTAAGCTTTTCTCATTGTGTTCCGTGGTCAGTTGTCTGCTGCTAGCACAATGGTGGCTAGGGCTCTTTAGCATTATTCTGCATGGAAGGATCTTGCTAAACTGTCAGTTGATGGCTGCCATGACCTTATAAAGAACTTACTCATTCACAACAGAGATATTAAGCCGGGCCCAAACCAATGAGTCATAAGTGCCTCTCTCATGTCTCAGTAGACTCCTCTCACTGACGCAGCCTCGTATCACTGAAATAATGTGTGTAGCTTATTGGGCAGTAGTTGACCTCACTGCGACAGACAAATCTTTAGCTTTTTGATGATGGTTGGTGTCCAGTGTTTGGGGGACGGGGCTGGGGGGGCACTTTGAAATACTTTGCACTGGCAGAAGATGAACAGCAACAAAGCAAAAAAGCTAGTTTGAGTAAATCTAAAGCTGAAAAAGTTGTTTGTGCAGCTTTAATGGTCAATTGAAGTAGATATTATAGCAAAACGTAATACAAAAAGCAACATGCCCCCCAAAAGAAGACAACTAGGTTTTGTTGCTTTTAATAAATGTGAAAAGTAGTGGGAAAAAAAAACTTTTTCATTAACTGAAATAAAAACTGTAAACTCAAAGCTTGTTTTAGACACATTGCAACAAAAGCAGTTATAATTAATTTTTTTTCCATTTTACACCATTTAATTTTTTTTCTTGAGTTCTGAGTGATAATTGTTTATATTTCCAACAGTTAAAAGAATTCACACCATACGAGGCCATTAACACACCATGGTTTTGATGTCATGTATTCTGGCCTCCTACCTTTCACTGTTACATAAAACACTAAAATGAACACTTATTACTAACCTTGAATGTTTTTTTACTTCTTCAGACTCAAATACACGGGGGACATAATTACAGTTGTCAATCAATAGTTAAATACATACAGCAGTTCACACCATAAGGACCCACAGCTACCAAACCACCAACGAATTAACTCTACATCTCCACAGACTGAATCTCTCAGTCAGACTGAATAAAGTATAACGCTCATTGTTTGCACACATCCCTTTTATGATATAAAAAATAAATAAATCCAAAAAAAGACAATGTGTCTTAAAATCTTCATGTGCTTACATGTTAGCTGTCAGCATAGTTCTGGTTTTAGACAGAAAAAGGCCACAATAAAATGACAAATCACATCAGTTTGCGTCTGACTACTGGACGAAAAATGCTGTTTTTTTAGCATCAAACTTAATTTTTTTTACTATAGAGCTGTGTCCAGTAATGAAAACAATAGCAATGCTTATATATATTTTAACTTCTTTTAGCCTATTTGTGCAGGGCTAGTATTACCTGTGAACACAAGGTGATTTATAAAAATTGCAGAGGTTGTCTGTGATCTTAATCCTGTGTAAATCGGCTGTATCTCTACTTGTCTAATGGTCTCTAAATGTCTCTAATTTGTAAAATGTAAATCCTTCAGAAGAGTGACATCTCAAAAGATGATGAAATAGATGGCACGACAGATATAGTAAAGAACATTTCCTATCTTTTAACAGGTGCCTGTATTTAGTGAACCTGTCTTTAACACCAGAAACTGGGAATAATTTTAGTAAATCTGAGTAAAAACTAGACTTTTTTTCATCCTGTATACGTGAAACAGAGAGGTGGGAGGTTAATTTATAAATCACTGAGGGTGCATGGGATTTGCCACAATAGTGCTTTTTCAAGGTTGAAGGTTAAGGTTAACTCGCTTTATTATCCCCGTAGGGAAATTCAGGTTCTGCATGTTGCCCATTCTAATGCACACACAGTATCTAGCATTAGCATTAGCAATTAGCATTAGCACATAGCACACATGGGGAAGTTCACTGCCATTGAAGGTGCTTGGGGATCAACATCAAAGTATTAACCTATATGTTTTTAATCTTCAAAATTATACTTTAAATGTATAATTTTGCCACTTTCTGTAACTCTGGAACTTCTTCCATAACATTTTATGTCTTGTCACAACATTCTGCAGATTCGCCCCGTTGATGTTAGTTTTCATTGACTCAGTACTCCCTCTAGTGGACACAGTGCTCTTTTATTCTAAACACTCAAGTGATAAATGTAGGTTATTTTAGAATATTTTAACCCTTAAAGGCTTAAACATCTACCAGCAACAAAAAAAATCTACTGATCTAAACTGTTTAATAACTGTTGAACCACTAACGCTATCAATACATGTAAATAATTCTGGTAAAAAGTTGTTTCTCAGCTTTTCATCGTTATCAGATATGACCATTTTGGATGCTCAAGGGCTCTATAGTGAACGTTGAAACATCGTCATCTTCTGCAGCATTGATTCCCCAGTTAAAGTCATGTAATTTCAAAAATTACTGGTTGTAGACACTTGTTTTTATGTTTATTTAATGATATATTTTGCTGAAAAGGCCACTTTTCCCAAGTTTCCCCTGTTTTGATATAATAACCTTTGAACGTACTCTATGAACATTTACATGATCAGTTAATTGAATATAGAAAAATACATGATTTTAAGGATAATATTTTGATAAATGGTGATAAATCACTTAGGAATGGGTACATGTAGAGGAAGTTCCCACAAAAATAGTTCTAGATCTTTAAATTAAGGTACAAATTCTACACATGGCTCCTTTAACTAGACTTAAAATGGCCATAAGTACTCTGGAATCACTACAGAAATGTGAATGCAGCTGAAGTATGCATAGTTCACTACTCGCCGACATTACTGCTGTCATATGGGATCAGGAGGTTTTGGCCTCAGTGGAATTAAGCATCCAGACATGGCCTAATGCAGCTTTGTGATGAAACAGTTTTGCTCACACAGCTGCAATTAGACAAGTGTGATATTCTAGGCATGTCTGGTTTAGCTTTGATTTGCTCTCAGGGGATAAAAACATGCGAGGGGGTGTTAATGATTCATAAGTAGTATTGTAAATATATAATGCTGTGTTTAAAAGGATTTAGGGCCACTCCACATATCGCAGATTAAGCAGCATCAGCAGGCTTTTTCACCCTATTTAATCTTTAGCCTGTTCAGGTAATACCTGTATTCATCAAAACAACAACAAATGAGCCTGCTAATGACTTGATAATGATTCTTCAAGGAGAACGTTAGATTCACCCATGGGTGTTGGCAGAAGGCCATTGAACTCTGCTATTGTTGTAGTGAAGTGAACACACAGACAAACTGAGAACATATTAAATATGCATATCATCCTGTTTCTCCTATCCCCAAAATAACCAGCAAGCTGAAAAAACAGCTGCAACTAACACTTTACACCACGCAGGGAGAAATCTGTGAGGGAGGGACCCAAAAGAGAGTATCAAGTCAGAAATAGAATTCAGCTTATGGATTTGCTCTTGTTTTATCTCTGTAAATCATTTATAAGCATTTTCTTTGTTTTGTTTCCACACGTGAATCTCACCATGTAAGGACGTTCTAATGTGCGTGAAACACAATACTGTACCTTTGAGACTGCGATGCCTTGATTAGTCCCTGTTCTTTATTAACAAATTCCCTTGAAACATAACAGGTTCAATTGGCAAGGAAAAAAAAAAAAAGTTCCTTCATTCAGTATCACTGGCAGTGCAATGAAGGTGCACATTTACATATCAAAGGGCGCAGCACCATGTCTAGAATTTCAAGTGTGTTCTGTTGTGATGTTGAAGAGCAGCAACACTGACATGAGAGGAACTCGGTCTGTCCTCCTTACAAATTCCACTGCTGATACACTTCCTTGTTGTGTCCGCAGTAGCCCATAAAAAGGTGCATAACAACCGCGGCTATAATGAGACACTTCAAACGTATAATTGAACATGCATAGCTGTTTGCAACTCGGTTAAGGATAATATACGAGTGGATATAGCTAATACTTAGTCATACAGCATTGGGTCTGAGCTTATAAGTAGGTCATCTTCGAGGAAGGGGGGAAAAAACTTAAAATGATACATGCAGTCTGAGAATGAAGGGCCATTTTCCTGGGAAATTTCCCTCATGGCTTGCAGATCTGATTTGATTCTCCCCAAGTCAAGCGTTGACACATTAGCACGTTTTCTCATTAACTCAGAGTTTCTCATTACCCCCTCCTGGCCCCATTTTATTCCTATTTAACAACAGATATTCTAGACATACTTGGACCATCCTGTGTCTTAGGCATTTAAAAAAAAAAAAAACCAATGAAGGCTCTCAGCATTTTCGCGCCCAAACCTCAGTATGTAAATTAGTCTGTGGGATTTGCGTGACAGTTAATCATCTGGCTGTCCATGCATTGTTCCATGGATATCACAAAGACTTCCTCCCTCCTCCATCTGCTGTGGAAATAAGCTGCAATTTGTTACTGCTATGTCATCGCTTTTTTCTGTGCCACAACTTAATAAGAACCTGAATTATCAAAACCTTTCAACACATGTACGCAAAATGGTGTGGAAAAATGTGTGAAGGCCCAAATCCTCAAATCAGCAGTGGTTGTATTAAAAGTAGTCTTTTTGACAAATGGGGGAAAAAAAAACATAATCTGAATGATATTATGTCAGCTTGTAAATTCGATGATCTAAAACATCTGTTCCCCTGTGAATTGCTGTAGTAAACAAAACTGTTGTCGTGCAAAGGCAGTTTTCTTTCATCATGAGTAAAAGCATCTCATAAAATTCATCACTGACACTGATAAATTAGCCTGCCAACAATTCAGAGCTTTGGCAGAGCCTACCTGTACCAAAACATTGGTTCCTGCTACTCAACTGTTAAAATAAGTATCTCTAAGTAACACTGTGGGTGTTATTTATGCACAGTAATTTGCAATCCAGCAAAAGTGCCGCCATTGTTGCAAACTATGAATATGTAAAATCTCAACATTTATGAACCAAAAATATGTTTCCTATCAACTCTTATGTGCTGTTGTTGTTGTTGTTGTGGGAACATTAATTAACTTTTATGGTTTGGTTCAGTCATTCATAGTACTTAGTTTAGGAAATAATATGGAAAAAAGTCAATAAAATGACTCACAGTGTACTCAGTAACATTAAATCAAACCACTACCTTTTCCTGACCCTGGAAAAGTGTTTGTATTGTGGAAATCTAAACTCATGCAGGCGTTAGGATAAAAATTCCAGTCCTTGGTGGCAAAGTCCTGGATTTCATGTGTCATTTAACATGCTAAAAAACGTCCCGATTATTGAAGAAAGGCAAACAATGACATATTAAGTAAGTATGAATAATGTCAATAGACCCTGTGCACCAGCTGATGTACTTCCGATCTCGACAGTGATCTGCAAGGCAGTTTCCGGTTAACTTCCTGCTCCAGTCACAACAGCGGGGAAATGGACTGACAGAAAAACTCGAGTGCTTCAACTGTCAGAAAAAGGAGTAAATCTAATATGAGGGATACTTTTAAGTGGCTGGCTCAAATGAACATTGCTGCGTGCCACTATGCACCGGATCAAAAGTCTAGTTTGCGGATGGATGTTTTTAGAGCCAAAGTTATCATATAAAGGAAATCATTGTCCTTATCTCTAGGCTGGTTTCTTCCAGTGCCATCAAACACAGGTTTTGTAGATTAATCCTCCTGTCAGTGCCCTTAACCAAGTCACTAATGAAGATCCAGAGTGTATGCTAAGTGCTAATGCTAACTGCTAATTCGAGGTGCTGTGTTTCCCTACAGAGATAACAACAGTGAGTGAACCTTTGACCTTTAACCTTTGAACCTTTATATTAAGACACAAGGGTGTAACTTGACAAGAATGAAGAGTAAAACGTACCAAGGAACTGCGAGTGATAATTTGCTTAAAACACACTCTTCTGTTGAATGCCACCAAATAATTTCAGCCGCTTGATAAATGTTAACACATACAGTTGTGTTTAATAACAGTAATGTCAACTTTACATAATGTATAAACACGCTAATTAGCTCTAGCTGGCCTAATTAGCAGGCTTGTTGACAGACCACATAATGCAGACCCAAATTACTGCTAACAGTGGCTAATGAAGATATGCCAACAGGCCAGGAATTGTTATTAAGAAGCAGTAATTTCAGGAAATCTTCGTTTGATGGTCTGACAGTCTTGTTACTGTAATTTTTCTAACCACAATTACAAATAGTGAGCTATAATGGGTTATATAAAAATCCATCACCAACATGTTTTCATGAATGGGGAAATTAACTATAAAGACAAAACATTTTGAAGCTGCCTCAACTGGTGGATCATGTGAATGGTGACATGAAAGAAAAAAAAGTGGATTTTTATTGCTTTAAATGCAATCTAATGTCCGACTTTTATTTTGATAGATGATGTGTCAGAGTCGTGCAGTAGCTGGAGGTTTCCATGGTAAAGCAAACATGTGATGGAAAGACGTTTATAGCCAAGATATAACACCAAGATGACCCTGAGTGTGTTGCAATAACTGGCAATAATAAGAGACTGAAACTCAAGGGGGCGACAAGTCTGAATTAAAATATCAAAACTTAGATGTTAGAACCAAAACACACACTGTCTTCACTTCATAATGAGTGTCAAGTGAAAACAGTTGGTTTCATTAATTCACTTTCTGAACTGTTTAACCCCTGGGAGGATGGTGGGGGTGCTGGAGTCCACCCCAGCTACCAATGGGCAAAGGCCTGGCACAATGTGGATATGTTGCCAGTCCATCACAGGGCTGACAGTTGGTTTGTATGACTTATTTTGTGCACATGATTATCATTATGGTATTAAATAGAGTTGTGTGTATATTTTGTCTACCCCTTATTGACCTAGAACTATTTTTGTGGTGACTTTAAATGAATACTTCTCTACATCTGACCTTTTCTAAGTGTTTATTGATTATTTATTTATAATCTATTGTAAAATTGTCCATTTAGCATGCATTTTCCTATGTTTATTTCACTGATCATATAGATGTCCATAAAGCTTACAGTAAACTATCCAGAGAAAACTGATGAAAAAGTGGCTTTTTCAGCAAAATGCGTCCAACCACTATCATTTGTCAAAATACATGGGTTTTATCGGTGAATCAATTTTGCAGAAGATGATGTATTTCTCCATTCACTATGGGGCCTCTGAACGTCCAAATGGGTCATACGTGATGCTACTGAAAAGCTGAGAAACTGTATTTTACCTGAATTATATAAGGCGTTGATAGGATTAGAGGTTCAGAAATTATTAAACATTTTATATCAGTAGATGATTTGGGGTCTGGCAGCTATTTAGGTGTTTACGGGTTAAAAAAGCTTACATTGATATTGGACATGCACATACTGTATGTGTGGGTCAGAGCTTGATGACTATGGGAAACCTGGGTGTGATCCATTACTTTAAAGGGCTGTCGTGTTTTATTTTACCAAAATGTATGTCTAATGTGAATTATATAAAAATTCATCACCTATACTGTTGTCATGAACTAGGAAATTGGTTATCGACACCAAAGCCAGGCTGTAAATATGATTATATCTACTGATACTGGATGATTTTAACATGGACGGTCTTTGGAATTGACTCACTTTTGGACACAGCCTCAAGTGGCCATTTGCAGAACTGCAGGTTTTGCCAATTGTGTCCTCACAGTTTGGCACTCGCATTATATGTAGCTGTGGTTCGCACGTGCTCACAAAATGTGTTTTTGGGAGAGAAGCATTTGGATTACAGGGATCAGCATTTTGCAGAAACACACAAGATTTTTGTCAGTTTGCTGGGTTAATTATTTGTCAAATAGAACTCCTGGATGCCAAGTGAGCAAAACTGAAAGGCCTGGTGAGTGTGAGGAGAGTTTTCCCATCACACTCGAGTAGTCTCCATCTTCAGCCATCTGAAGATTACATGAAAATTAGACAGTTATAAAGTGTGAGTGTTTGGATCTCTATCCTAATTGTGGCGATGCAGCATGTTGAGATGGAAAGCAGCTCTTCTTCTCGTCCCCAGTGAGACTGTGGCTAATGAGGCCTGGTGCACACCTCCTGCTGTCCACCTCCCCAGCTTCACCTTCCCTCCTCCTCTTCCACCTGTGCACACATTTCAGCTGAGCTATGCATACTTGTCTACATGTGCTTGTACAGGCACAAAATAATATACACTTATAGAAATCCCTGAGACTTATTTACTTGACAGAAGATCGTTATTCCTGCTGGTTTCATATCTTGCAGACTCTAAGGAAGTCTTTTGATTACGTAAGGGATGTGTTCATTTTCATCCCTAAAACTCTTTCAGAAGCAGAGGTATGGTACATTGAGTTCCATTTGATGCGGATTTTCAGCAGTACAGAAGAATCAGCGGGAAGCTCAGTAAACTGAAATAATGACAGCTGCACATCGGAGGTTACTCTGTCGGTGTACGTTGACGGAAAGAGTTTGATTGTAGAGATCAGCATTTGAATGACACTGACCATATGTTTGGTTTTAATACAGCTGTTGCTTCACTAAGCTTGGACTTTTTTTTTTTCTCCCCCCGTGTTGTCACCTCTTGAAAGAAATTGAAAGGGACAGAGTGTATTTCCCGTTGAAGGATCTTATAGCTGTGCCCAGGCAGTTGCATCTGGCGCACTGTAATCAAACCAATCATGGTGGTTGATGGTCAATGATTGCTTTCAGATTGGCTTGCCTTCACATAGCTCTCTTTTTTTTTCTTTTTACGGACACCTGCTGTAACGGCACAACTGTGAAACCATGGAGATAGAGGCAAGACACCGGGCTCGAGAAGCATCTGCTATCATAGGGAAATCATGACTGCACAGCATCTGAACATTTCTAGTGGCTGGACTCTAATTAGATTGCTAATTCATGTGCATATAATTTGAACAGATGATTGGTGATCTTTATCTGCATAACTAAAAAGCATTCGCTACACCCTCCAGTTCAACTCCAAGCTCAGTCTCGCTGCCTATTCACACAGGGTGTGTTTTGCTGCGCTGTAACCAGCTGTTTTCACAAGTTGCCAGAAGTCCTGGGGTAGGAAGATAGCGTTGCCGCCATAGTTGTTACATGTTAGGCAATTTAGAATACACAGAAAAGGAATGTCTCTCATGTGACTCTGGGCCAGTAGAGCGTGACTGACTGCAAGCTCTCCAAGCATGGTCGGTCTCACATGAGAGGGCAGAAGACAGGCAGAAGCATGAACACGGGTGTCACCGCTCTCGGATGTTTACACCTCAGCCGCAGACATGCCGAGGATGCCGATTCCTCCCCTCGCTTTTGACTAATTGACCCTGAGAAGATATGTCAGAGGCTGAAGAGCTAGAACAGAAGAAGCCCTGAGCTACGGTTTAGAGGGCTCTTGTAAAGGGTCAGAGTTCTGCCGGAGCGAGTCAGTACAGTTTGACTTTCTCACACCGACAACGGAAGTCATTACGAAGCACTGACCGTCCTTCGAGCTGTTATATTATCTGGAAGTGTGTCACCTGTAGCCGGAGGTGGCAAGAACTGTACTTGAGTACTTATTTTTCTGACAACCTTCTACTTTTACTCCATACATTTTAACACAAAGCTCTCCTTTGTATTCTGTGTGTTCTCAAAATCGGCCTGTGACTTTAGTTTTAATGCATTTAAGGGGAATTGATGATTGTATTTCCAACACCAACGCTGAGCCTGTTTACATGCACGCTAAAAGTCTGATCATTATCATTATTATCAGATTATTCAAATTATCATATAATTATTGTTATATGATGAGAAATCGGATTAACACACCTTGACTTGTCTGCAATAATCCAACATCTTCATGCATGTTCATGTTAATCAGATTTATTTAATTCTTTTACATCTATGCAAGAAAAAAGAAAGAGAACTCATAGAAATCATAGAGAACTGAAGTGACACAGCCAAACATGGAGTGGAAGGCAATAATAGGAAGTTAGGAAGAAATCCAATAATGGACTGAAACGTCTAAACCAGGGTTTTTCGATTATCACGTTTCTGAATTGCATGTAAATATGTCAGACCCAATTATTACATATATCTTATTACTCCCAGTTATCTGATATTTATGGCCATGTAAACGGACACACTAATTTCAGCCTAAATTGATGGAACAATAACATATACAGTAGGAAGTGGCCTCGTCAGTGTCATACATGACAAACAAAAACAAGATCACAATTACAATCAGAATGAGCCTCATTCTCCGAGTACGCAAACGCAAGGAACTACAAGGAATTATTTGCCTGCAGTTGCTGTATCTCCAGTATAAGATAAATACAAAATGTAATAAAAAATATAAGAAAATCTCTATGTGCATAAAAATAGACATATTTACTTACAATAATAATATGAAACTTGAAAATGATAATTGTGCAATTGTGGACAACAGAGATGTCAGAAAGTGCCAGAAAGGCCGATTCATTGCAATTTGTCAAGCCTGTCACTAAAAATCTTGCTGTTCTTTTTGATTTTAACCTTAGCTTTGAGCAGTGCATTAATAAGCTAATTCAGTCATGTTTTTATCATCTAAGAAATATTGCCAAGATAAGACCTTTTAACTTTTAGAGAAGCAGAAATAATTAGACACACTTTCATCTCTTCACCCTTGACTATTGCAAAAGCCTCTTTACTGTACAGAGCTCAGATCCGTGACTTCTAACCAGGAGAGAGAAATATGACCACATTACACCTGTTTTAGTTTGTGTGGACTGGACCACTGTTTGTTTTTTTTGGCTTGATTTTCAGATTTTATTGGATAATTTTTAAAGTTCTTCATGGCCTGGTTCCAGATTATATTAGATATTTACACTCTATATCAGTCAGTGCACAATCTGGGACCCTCTGGCAGTGTTCTTTTATCTGTACCAGTATTCAGGGTGAAAACTAAAGGGGGTAGTGGCTTCACAGTTTTGGTCCCAAAGCTCTGGAATGACCTTCCCAAGTCTCTTCAGTCTCTTCTTAAAAACATGTTTTTACTGGAAAGCATATCCTTGGTTTTATCTGAGCTGCTAGTTCACCTTATTCGATTTTCATAACCTTTATATAGGCCATTTCTATTATATTTAACACTGGGTTACTGTTTACATGTTATACTTCCATCATACTGTATGTGTGGTGTCTGTTCTGGCTATGTACGCAATGAAAGGGTCCCAGATCTGATGATAATTATATTATTGATGTTTTATTGTGTAAGTCATTTTCTCTAAAGGTCGAGTTGTAGATAGCTCAGATAGCCATCTACTTATTCTTGGTTTTTCAATGTTTCTCCATGAGAGGGCTATTACTCTTTTTGCTAGTAATATGTTAAAATCTACAAATATTTGTTGATTTTTTTTCATCTTTGAATTACTAGGATATAAACCCAGTATCAGTTGGTTATCTTTTACTTCAGTCAAAACATTTATTTTTGCCCTTCAGATAAGTTCTTAGAATGAGAATCCTTCTGTATAGTACTAATAGTAGGACAGTCAGAGGGTAACAGAAGGCCAAACAGAAAGAGCAAACAAAAGCAAAACACAACTACAGTGGATGGAGTAGTATACTGAGAGGATAGAAATAAAAGGCTGCAAAGACCTGGAATGTCAATAGAAGTGGTTACAAGTAGGAGAATGAAAGAGATAAAAAAAAAAACATTGAATAAATAAACAATAAAATGAGACAATGGAATAAAAGCATCAAAGGATAACATCATATAAAAATAAATGGAATATAATAGCTTCTGCAAGCCTTAAGTCTAGATATGTGGTTCCAACACCCACGGCAAAAGCACATTAACCTTCAGATTTGAGGTCTGACTTTGGAAAAACCAAACCAGGGGATCTCAGGTGGTGAACAGACTCATACTGGGGTGAACATTTCTGCTCTGTTAGTCTGAGCCAAAGCCAGATGCGCTTTAAAAGTTAGCGGTAAACCTGAGCCAGGGGAGGGTAAGCCAGGATTGGTGGTGATGTGTTGGATTTGTTAAAATCCGCAAGAAACTGAGGTTTGAAAACTAGTCGAAGGCGTGGGAGTGAGTTTTGATTTGTGCCAGAAAGGAGGGAATTACAGTAAATAATGCAATCTGAATTTGAGTGACAACATAAACATTGAAAAGCACCCAAACACTTGAGTTTGTTGGAAAGGCTGATGTTGACATTTCACAGCACTTATTCATGCTCGAAAATACTAGAATAACAAAAATGAACTGAGGGCAAACGGCTGTCAACGGTGATGTTCATATTCAGCTACAGTGTTACTTCGAGTGCTCTTAGCTCATACAAACACGACAGAGAGACGAAATTACAGCGGCAGTGCTGACATGTTGTAGACCATGACACGGGTGTGATTTAAGCCCAGGAAAATAAACTGTGGGTGTGAATTAAACCCTTTTCTTTTCTGTTCTCGTAGCCCCTGGACTATGAAACCAAGAAGGCATACACCTTTAAGGTAGATGCCTCCAATGCCCATCTGGATCCACGATTTCAAAGCTTTGGGGCCTTCAAAGACACAGCAACGGTGAAGATTAACGTTTTGGATGTGGATGAGCCCCCGGTGTTCAATAAGCCCTCCTATGTGATGGATGTGTATGAGGACACACCCGCGGGCACCATCATCGGAGCAGTAACAGCACAGGACTTAGACGCCAGCAGCAGTCCAGTCAGGTAAAGTGAAAATCAGTTGTATGACCCAGTAGACACTTTACACTAAACTGTCTTAATATGTTACTGTGCCTTTAAAAGGACTAGTTCATCCTAAAGTGAAACCAAGTGATGCAAGATGGCATATACATTAGTTTTACGTAATTATAACAAATGGAATGTTCGGTACGTCTTGTCTGAATTCCACTTTGTTTGAATTAGGCCGACAAATGGGTAAAATGCATAGATACAAAATACATTTGCAGTTCTGCCAAAGGTCTTTGGCAACTGATCAAAGTGCAACCCAAAAGGGGCATTATGCTTTATTTATGGATCACATTACAGTCCAGTTCTTTTGCTTCAAACTACATATTTAATCTTGTCTTAATCTATTAATAAACTGCAATGAATTGGATTTTCATTGGATTTGAGTTTTACTTCAGTGCAGAATAGAGATGGACTGAAAGAAGTCCATAAATCAATAATCAAGAAACTTTTTTTTTCTTTTTTCTTTTTATTGTAAATTTGCAGGAGCAGAAATTATACAAGAAAACTCCCAAAATGAAAATACACAACTTCCTTCTGCTGTTTGCTCCTCTTGGTCCAAAACACAAGAATAAACACAAATATTGAGACCTAAAGATACATGTATGGAAAACAGAAGCCACTTCTTTTTTTTTTCTACCCTAAAACTTTTTTTAACTGCTGTACATACTCCTCATTTATCCAGACCTTAATACAGAGACTGACTTTACTAAACTAACAAACCTAATATTGCCTTAGTCTTTTTCACAGTAGTGTACGTCTAAGCTCTGTAGGTTAATTTAGAGATAAAACAGGCAGTCGCAGTATTATCTATTACAGAATCGCCCGCATAAAGTCACCTAAGTTGACCTAAATCCTTGAATTGCTTTGGGAGGAACTCAACTACAAGGACAGAAAGAAACATCCAACTTGCCAAGAACATAGTTGGCAAGTTTTACAAGAGGCGTGGCAACGTATTTCAGCTGACCTTTGGGAGAAACTAACTGTCTGGATGCCACTCACAGTGTATGAAATGGTACAGCTGCAAGAGGTTTACGTATTTCTTTGGTAAAGCTTAATCTTCATACAATAAAATTACCCAGTTTGTTGCAGGTAAAGAAAGGAACAGTCATGTATCTCTCAAAAAGCAATAAAATGCAGGTTAATTGTGGAATTTTTGCTCCATAAAACCAAAAAATGATGAAGCACCTTATAAACTTACAAATTTGATGTAGCTGTCAAACAAAACTAATTTGCTTTGAATTGTTGTCACCTAATCATGTGATAAGTGTAAAACAGACTTACTGGTTCATTAATCCTTATAGGGCACTAATTGAAATACTCTGAAATTCAAAATTTCAGCCTTAGTGTGTTATTGGACATCGTCATCTACCTCCTAGTCGGTTGCCGTGACAACAGTCTCCCTCCTCTTGCCATAAAACCTTGGAGCAGCCCTTGCTAAAGAGTAAATATATGCAATAAAACAACTGTTATAAGGTCATGAAATGACAAAAATCACTCATATTCACTATTTACAGCTTCAAAATGTCTATAAAACCTCTTTGAATCACTGTATACTGTTATAAAAACCAACATGCTTCTGGACCTCACTGAAGCACAGGAGTGGTAATCTTTTTAATGTCTGTGGAAATTACCAAAAATAGTAACTTGCCCGATAAAGGTTTTTTTGGGGGTTTGTAGTGGTCGAGAAAAGTAGTAGTAGTAGTAGTAGTAGTAGTAGTAGTAGTAGTAGTAGTAGTAGTGCGGTACTAAGGATGAGTAAATCGACAGTTTTACATTCTGACAATACTTCCATTTTCATATATCTACAGTGGTTAAATCTCCTTCCAGGAAAACTTTGTCTAACTAAGAAAAGAGACCTGGATCTGAACCCACAGTCTTTACCTTGAGAAGGTTTATTATTGGACCCAGCACCCCTCTTTACTCTCTCGAGGATAAAAGAGCTGAAGGGAGAAGTACTGCAGAACTGCAGCCAGTGATGGAAGGTTTTAGTGCTCTAATCCATTCATCAATGTCTCCAGTCTTCATTCATCAACGTCATCATGGCTTTAATCTTGAGAGTATTGCCACTTTTACTCATCACTTTGAGGACTAATCAATCCGTGTAGAACATTTGACACTGTCATGTAAAATCCAGCTCGCGTCATCGTTTGGCAGTCAGCACGTGTGAGCAACAAAATAATACTGTAAAGCTCTCACTGGTCACATGTTTGCACATCCACACCTGAAGTAAGAACTTGGTTGAGTTTAAGAGCTAATTCCTGCAGAAATTAAGTGTGTCTCCATTAGCTAATTGCAAATCAGAATCAGATCAGAATCATATTTATTGCCATGTAAGTAAACAGGGTTCACATTACTAGGAATTTGCTTCAGTGGTTTGGTGCATATATAGGACATGGGGTAGGTAAGAAGCATGCAGGAAAAAAAATAAAATCAAATAAAATATAATAAAATAAAATAAACTAATAAAATAGAGAATAAACAAGTAAGCTAAAGTTTCAAAATATACAATATACACTGTGGACAAAACCAGTGGGTTTGAGTGAGACTATCACAGTATGGGTTATGGTTCTGTGCAGATAGTGCAAGTAATTAACAGTGCAATCTTAATCAGCAGGTGGAAAAAATGAGCAAGTCGACTGTTTTTTTTTTTTTTGGGCTGCTTGGTCCAAATTATTCCTTTAGCATAAATGCTACTCACACACATTTCACGAAACGTTAAACAAACTCTTGAACCGTCTTTGATAGACAAGTTTTAAATTGTGCCTGAATTGAGAGATTGTGAGTGTGTGTGAATGGTGCCTTTACAACGGTGCAGGCCCATTTACGGCGCTAGCAATTATGTGATACGGAACAGAAGTTATCGCGGACCCACTGGAGTGGAATGTTTTTTTGGCATTTGGGCAGAGTACAGGTTTCCCAGGAAATGAAACACATTAAAGCCCATGAAAAGGATGAACTATAGTGGCAAACAGCTCTTTCAAACAGAACTGCTTTCAGATTGGAGGAAAAAACAGGACAAATGTGATGTTTCTGTTCACACGTATCAGTTCTGTTTTATTCATGACAGTGTGAACAGAGGGATTCACACTGAGTCGGTTCTTTTATATTTACATATTTTTTATCTGGGCCACATCCATTTGTGATTTTAAATCAGATGCAGATCTGACTTTAGTCTGAAGAGACAGATCAGAATCAGTGTGAGTTTTCCAAAACTAGAGACTGGGGTTTAGCACAACTCTACATTTAAGTCATTAATGCTGTAGTAATATTCAACAAAACTATAATATATCCTCCGGAGGCCCAGCAGTGCATGTTTGTCCTATGTAGGGGAAAAGAGTTTAACAGCTTTACTTAAAAAAAAAAAAAAAAAAAAAAGAAAACAAAAATACTGTCCACTGGAAAGGAAATTCCATTAAAAAAAAGGGGGAAAAAAGTATCTTAAAAAACTATCACGTCATGCTGTTTCTAGTCAAGACAATTATTTAATGTAAAAAAGCCCGAACATTTACTTTCCTGGGTCTCAGGAGGATGTAATAGATAAATACGGTGATGACTACTGGATAAACTTGCATATTTTTACTTGGAATGGTTCATTCTTTCTTTCCTTTTATTTTATTTTTAATGGCATTTTATTTTTACGCCTCAGTGTAATGATTCATTCTTTCTTTCTTTTTTTTTAATTTTATTGAGTGGATTAAGAAAGTGAGTTTCTCCCAGGAGATCAATAAAGTTCATCTGTACCTGTATCTGCAGTTCATTTACTGAAGGAAACACCTCTAACTGCTGCTTTATACATGTTTCTCAGTTCAGGACCGAGAGCAGTGCACACTGGACTCATTTGAGTTATAACTGAACCCACATTCTCAGTCTGATTTCTCCAACTGTATGAACTGTAGTGGCTACATGGTCAGAAACAGGCTGAGACATAAGTGGTCAGTGAGCCTGTTTACATGCACAGTGAAGCTCCGATCATTATCCGATTTCTCGAGTTATCAGATTATTCAGGTGATCTTGTAAACAGCAAATCTGATATGCTTTACCAGATCACAGCAGTAATCTGATTACACTGCTCTACAATTTCTTAGAAAATTCCTGCTTCAGACATTAAATGTGCCAAATCCTATATACTTTAATAAGACAAATCAGAAAATAAATGACAAAAGTGCTGGTCAGCTCATGGTTACAATATATATGATGGTGTGTTATTACACACAGGCTATATGTTGGTTTATGTACATTTATACAATGGATTTATAAATGTTCTACTAGAAAGAACCTGAACAGTGAAGGTATTGTGATGTGCAGACACTGTTTTGAGGTAGATCTTGTAGCTCTGAGACAAACATTGTTTTTGAATAAAACCTATTCTGTCATTAATTCTTAGCAGTAGCACTTTTGACTTAATTTTTCTTTATTAGTGACTAAAATTTTTATAAAGTTTAATTACTTTTATTCTGGAAGCATTTTACTTGTAGACCAGTGTTATGATCAATCAAAATAACACACCTTTAAGTTGATTTCTACCCAGTACTTTGATGTTTTCATGTATGTATACCTGTTAATCTGATTTATTTCATTCTTTTACATCTGTGTATGTGTAAAAGAAAAAAAAAATCACAGAAAAAATAAGTTACATATTCAAACATGAGGGGAAGACAATAATAGGAAGTTTGAGCCTATCGTCACTACCAAAACAAACATCTAAACCATGTTTGTTTGTTTGTTTTTTTTTATTATTGCATCTCCGAAGTGCATGTAAACGCATCACCTCCATAAACAGTTGTGGTTGTGAAACAGGAGTAGTTCAAGGACATCACGTACGACAGAGAATCACAGACACTTTTACTGAACCATGAGACTCTGAAAGGGTTAGTTTGAGTTTTTGTATTTCTTTTGCCACCAAACTAACATCACAAATCTATTTACGTCATTGCTGTATTTAGAATATGTTCCCTTTTCCTTGTCCTTATACAGTCTTTTCACATTGAGCTCTAGACCCTGAAGTACTCTTGAACCTACCAAACTTGCCAGACAAAAAGAGCAATTCTGCAGCCTGTACTGTTGTGTCAGTATAGTGTTTTAATTTGTTATTTTGGGATTCAAACCCACAAACAAATGAATTAAATTTAATGATGCAAAATTGCTGTTATCCTCCAGTCCAGTGTTTCTAAATAGAGTGATTGAGTTGACGAATGAGGTTTGACTGAAGGACAGGTAGACAGAACACCCTCTGATCAGCAATGGTACTTGTGATTTTTATTGAATTTATTATTATTCGTCTTTTTAATGGAAATTTCATGACACTAAAAGGATAACATCCACATCAGGACATTGGTGCGAACGCTCAAGAAAAAGTTCAAGGAGGAAGTGTCACATTGAGCTGTTTTCACCTACAAATGCAGATAGTTTTTGCATTTTTGTCCATTTTTATATGGAATATTACCACCATTCCAACATGTCTGTTCCTATGATTCTGTTTAGAGCTCAAAACACATTTTAGTTTTGAGTATCAGTAATGTAACTAGTCAAACAAAAATGAAAAATCAGATATGAGCAATAAATCTGGACACAGTGATCTATTTATTAATAATATTTAAGACTTGCCTGTCATCATAACATCCCATTATTGCTTCTGTGTGTCTTATTATAAATTTTTTCCTGTTAAGTACAAATATATTTATATAGTTCAAGGTGTTTAGTGCAGAATAAATTAAAAGTTCCAAATAGTGTCATAATCAAGATGTCATAGAGTTGTAACTGACAAAGTAAAAGGTTTATTCGCAGCAAATTAAACTACCAAAGTCAAATATTGTATGTTTTCCACGACGCCAGAAAGAAAGTGTAGCTTCCCCTGAATGTTACCAAAACAAATTCCAAAAAGGTTGAAACTGACTCAGTTTATATTTTTGCCTGTTCTTCTTCTCTACATCCAGGTGTTTCTTCGCTTTTCCATTCTCTTAGATTCATGAAAGCTCAGGAAGTTTTCTTTCTTAGACTGGGAATAAGCAGGTGTTTGCCAAACGCAGAGAAAGTTTGCTCATAAAACAATGCTCATAAACAATAATCCAACCCCAACAGAACGTCGGAGTCAGTTAAAAAATATACGACGAATCCGTGTGAAGCAGAAGCACGGAAGCAATAATGTTATTTCAAACTAATTTTCTCTGCATAAACCCAAATGACTTGCTATGCTTTTTCTGTTTAAATGCATTTTTATTTGCCGTCATGCGACTCAACCATGAATCCCAATCAGCCAATTTCATCCCAAACTTTAAAGGTCTGCCATACTTTTACAAGGCGCTGCACTGCAGGCTGCTGCTCTCTGCTCGGTAATTATCAGCTGAGACATTTTAAGATGACTGCTGAGTTTTATAGATGTGACATGCCCGATTCGACTCTTGATTTATACCTGAGGCGAGCCATTCCTTTTCTTTTTCAATTTCTCTTTTGTACTATGCTGCTTTTACGCACACACATCCATGCATACACATACACACACACAGAGGCTTCCCCGTATTCTCCCATGAAACGTGAGTGGTATACAACAATAGACTGCCCCTCGCAAAGGCAAAATAAGTGCATTTTTAAAAATGTATGAACCACCTTTTGTTTTTTAGAATCTATTAGGTACTTTTGCTCGGGCAGATTGCTTTGTAGTAATGGTACTTTGAAGATGCATCACTCGGGCGTAACACAAACTGCAAAAAATACCTATTGTACGGACAGTAGTTGTTTTATTATGAATATTTAATTCCTAACGGAGGGAGGCAGAGATTTGTTCAACAAGAATAGAAACTTATGGCTTCTGTTCTGATTGCTACTCACTTTGTCTCTTGAACTTTAAATATTCATCAATACCACGGCTGACATTGTTCGTGTGTCATCAGAGAACCGCCTTGCATTCTCTGCTTCAGAACAATAGACCCAATGACCCATCATGCATAGGGAATTATGCTTTTAGACTTTAGACTCAACTGATTCTGCTATTTAGCAGTATAGTGCAGCGTTATCTGTAGCAGGGGAAACAAAAGGGCATCATGAATACTGCATTGTTCGGTGATTCTAAAGAGCTTCCTAAAGTTTGAATGAGTTTTAAAGACTGCACTTTTGGCCTCCGTCTAAAGTGGTAACATCACAAATCACGAGATACTGAGAACTCACACTGATCGTGAACTTTACAGGGTTTTCCAGCAGCAAAACCATCACCCCTAAATATCAATGACTGTGGAAAATAAACTCAAATAGCCCTTGCTATCTTCCTTAATTACCTTGTGTATTGTATGTAATGTTCACTGGACTGAATTAACGTTACGGGAGTTCAAAGCGGACGATAACTCTGTAATTAATTTTCATATCTGCAGCTTTCAGTGCGGACAGACTCTTTAGATCTGCTATTTCTTTCACACAGCTGTTCAGCTCCATTCTGAAAGATAACTCAGAGATTGAACCAATTACAAGTGAAACATTTTTGATGTTTTCTATTTCAGATGAATGCAAAACATGCTCGTTTTTAGACATGTATTAGACTGAGAGTGAGCCGTCAGTGGATTTTTTTCACATTCCGTTTATTTAACCCTTTAAGCCCTAAGCCTAAAATGGTCCGTCTAGACTTTTTTTTCTTATTTTGTCTATAAAAAGTTTGGAAAATATGTTGTGAGTGAGTCTTTTTGCCCATTTTTCCAGAGCACTTACAACTTTCAAAATCTAGCAGTCATTTACAATTTACTGCATGTTTGGCTTATTCTCCAGCTTCTAGTACAGGCGTGAGTGAAATTGCTGTGATGACCCAATAAAGCCTATAAAGAGCAACGTCTCAGGTTTCAGAAACTGTTGGAATTTTTCCAATTGCACAAACAGTGAAAGAGTTACAGCCATCCAAAATGCATATGCGCAGGGTGTGTCAGCGATGACACATCAGGTTTTAAAGAGTTAACCTGCAGTATTGGTTAGTATTGAGGTGGTTTTTCTACTACGAGGCCACACAGCCACAGTAGCAGCATGACTCCAATAAAAAAATTTAAAAAACAGGGTTTACCCCAAGGAGAAACTGTGACTCATTGATCTTTTGCACTCTTTATTGGAGTTTGCCATTAATATCTATCAAAGAGACTCACACTATTCTGACATGATCATGTTCAAGGCTAAGCGAACCACACAGAGTCAAAGAGAGGACGTGGACAAATCAAAATTAAAAGCAGAAAGAAAAAAAAAGGTTCAACAGAAGAGGTTTTGTTATCATTCTAATTAGAGTAAAAGACTTGAGGGTCTGAAGTCACGTATGCGAAACCTCTTTCACTTAATGACTGAGTCAAGTCTAGTTGGAGGCCGTGTGGTGTAAAAAAAAAAAAAAAAGAAAAAAAAACAAGCACTATAAATATTAATGAGAAAAAGCCTTTTAAGATCAAATAGCTTGCCATGAGAAGAGCATAGAAAGGGTTTATCTCAAAGGTCGAAACCCATGAGAAATTAACCATCTGTCCTGTGGAAGTGCCCATTAGCAAGGCACCAAACCCCCCACCCTCCCGACCTCTGAACCCCTTGTGAAAGAATAACCAGAAACTGTAGTGTTTTTTTTTTTTTTTCTTGTGGGGACATCCACTGACTTGACTATCTTGAAAAATTATTAATGAAAAATAGCCTTTAAAGATCAAATAGCATGGCATGATGAATGGCACTGTCAGTGGCTAGCAGCTCGGTTCAGATCTCTTTGTAAGTCGTCGTTTGTATTCAGAACTAACTGGGTTGCACCAAAAGTTGTATTTCACAGAAAGGACATGCAACCCTCTGTTCACAGACACCAAACAGACATTTTTTATGCTTTTTGTTGTTCAGCAGCTGTGGCAGATTGATACCATTTCAACAGTGCCGAAAATTCATTTATGTTCCCTAGAAAAAAACAGTCCAGTCAGCATGGTCAAAGTACATGTGCCCCATTACTAACTGGAATGTATATGCGATGCTCAGCACATTTTCTGGAAATGACCATTCAGAATGAGTAATGAAGCTTACGCCAACATTATATTACACCTAAATCATATACATGAGTCCAGAGGGAGAATCGCTGTGGTTAATTCTCTGGTTTATGTTGAAAATGGGCGCCATTAAACAAACATTTTCTTTCAGGTATTCTATCGACTGGAAGAGTGACTTGGACAGCTACTTTGACATTGATCCAGTGGAGGGAACTATTTCCACAAACGAACTCCTGGATAGAGAGAGCATCGCGCAGCACAATATCTCCATTGTGGCAACCAAACTTAGTAAGTATGACAACAAGATCGATTGTGATTCATGCAGGTGTCGTTGTCCTTCCTCTGCCATAATCTGTGTGAAGGATTTAACACACTTTTACTCAAGTCAATACTCAATCCCATTTTGCTGGAAAGGTTTATAGGTGACTATAAACCATGATGGCTCCCTCGGAGGGATGTATCTTCAGGACATTGTCTCCTCTAGCATACCTGCCTCAGCTCTGTTTTCATTTTTAACTGCCTTTTTTTTTTTTTTTTTTTTCTTTAACACGTTTGATGACATTGGCATTGGAAAGGAGCTTTTCTTGCCAGAGTAAACTTTTACTTACACTGCAGTAAAAGTGTGAGCCTTTTTTTTTTTTTTTTTTTTATACAGCAAGCAGATGCTGTGGTATCACAACACTCCGAGCTAAGGTTCAGGGAGGTGCGGGGAGCGATGGCTTTAAGACATGTCATCAAGCTAATTATGTTTTTATAAAGGAAGTAGAGCAAGTTTCCGGATAAATAAGCAAATCCATCGTCATCAAGTCATCAAATCTGCTAAGAACCGTCAAAGTCATTATCCCAGAGGCAGGCTGGTGCTCAATCAAAATTACCCACGCTGTATATTCATTAGGACAGACTGTGAAATATGGGCTGTTAAAACTTGAGTCATTGTCGCCTTGGAAACTGATATTACTCACTTCCCCTCAAGGTCATGGCAGTGACATGCTAATTCTGTTTTCTATGTATGTGTGCGTTTCTTTGTGTGGCTTTTATGTGAAATTGTGACGGAAATGGATGATAAGGTAGTCTGGAAGGAGAAGGTGTAGAAGAGGAAAGAGGAGGAGGAGGAAGGGGGGGGTGAAGAGTGTTATATGTTGAGTGTGTATATTCAGATCACACCTGATATAGGATTCAAAGAGGATTCACAGCGCCTCAAATACACAGCAGATCTAATCATATGAGCCTCCTACTTCATGTATTAACCCTTAAAGACCTACAACTATTTTTTTTTGGCCACTTCCAAATAATTTTTTCTCTATCTTTTACTTTTCCTGCATATTATTTGATTAATTTGGGGTTTTTCAGTGAAAATCAGGGATTTTCCTCTATCAAATTCACTGATTATGTAGATATTCATAAAAACTGAGAGAAATTATGTCATTATGTCTGAAGAAATTGTGACTTTTCCAGCAAAATACAGTATATCATTAACTGAATATATAAACAAGTGTCTACATCCACTGTCATTTGTCAAATTGCATGGGTTTCATTGGCGCAGATGATGGTTTCCAACTTAAAAGGCTCTTCATCACCTCTGAGCATCCAAATAAGACACATTTGATGTCGTTGAAACTGTATTTTACCTGAATCATATAAATGTGTTGATAGGATTACTAGTTCAAAAGTTGCGTTTGGCTCAGTTAATTGATAGTAGTAGTATTTTACACTATGTACTGTATAAAATAAGAAGCTTTTACAATACACATAGGATGCATTTAACACATTGAATTCAACCGCTCATTAACAACCTTTCTGGCTTCAACGTCTGATGAAAAACAGTATAAAGTGAGGCCACATTTCACATCTTTTAACGCCAAATCAAAAATTAGTTCAATGTGTTAGGGTTAGGGTTCTTCTGCTTTAGATATGTATGTAATAACAACCTGTAGACACAGATGGACAAAAGTATTAGGACACTTTGAATTCAGGTGTTTCATCGCTAACAGAAACCTGGTAATGATAAATGGCAACAGATGCAAAACTCTGTTCAGAGCACAATGTACTATAATATAATATAATATAATATAATATATAACTATAATAATGTTCACATGTCTCTGAATGTGTCCAGGATTTTGCAGAAACATCAATATTTATGTTCTGTTTGGTGCTCACAGCTGGCAAAAAAGAGCCACTGGTAACTTCATTAACACCAGATCAGTCCAGATCATTAATGTGGCGTGTTCTCCAGCTGTTCCTTTCAGATTTCAGGTTTATAAGACGGATTGATTGGAATGAAACAGCCTGATCTCCGTCAGAGCTGTCAAGATATTTTTATTTTTAAGTAGCTGAAATAAATCCCACCTGATCCCACCCAAAATATCTGACTGAAGATTTCATCCTTGATATCAGAAAACATTAATTCAATATCACTCAAGCCTCACGCGCTTTAAGGTTTGAAGAAAGACGGGAATAGAAATAGAGTGACTGAGCAGTTCACGCCAACTTTCTGCAGATGTGAACAGAACCAGCTGAACTGCCAGTGACATTCTGAACTGGTCTTTTGTGAGTATTTTTTGACATTTGTTTTGCAATTTTGCCAATTTTGCACAGAATGTATGAACATTACTTAATTGACATCCATGCAAATGACACAGGCGCACCAAGGCACTATTTTCTTGGCAGCACCATTTGCAATAATCTCACCCGCTGCGGCTGCTTTCTAAATTACATGCTATATTCTTGTCTTAGTTGCACCAGTTTTAAGAGTGAATGCCAAACAATCTGGCCCTCAGTATTAAAGATCTACTGTTTCTTGACTTCCAAGTTCTTTTTCAGTTACTCCATTTAACCTTTACTGAGTGATTTCTCACCATTCATTACAATATTTTTCTCTATATTTTGCACTTTTTCAGTAAAAATCTGGCATTTTCCTTTATTTACTATACTGATCATAAAGATTATCATAAAATATCATAGTAAATTCATAGCATATTATATCAAAACAGAGAAACCTGAAGCAAAAGTGAATATTTTAAGCAAAATATATGATTAACTGAACATAAAAACAAACATGTGCAACCATTGGCATTAGTTAATAGATGTTTTGGTAATTCAATGTTGCAAAAAATGCTAATGAGAAGCTGATTAGCTGAATTTACCTGAATGATTAAAATGTATTGAAAGGATACAGTGCTTAAAAAGTTATTGAACATTTCAGATCACTATATTATATTGGTTTCGAGCAACTGTTCGGTAGAACGACACCAAACAGTTTTATTGTTTACTTCCAGTGTCCTACTGGTAAAATTATTGACCATTTGCAAACCATTTCACTTTATTCCACTACTACCATACATTGCAACTTACAATGAAGAATCAAACACTGAACAGCAGCACAAATGAATAAAAACTATATTGTATTGTTTATTTGGTTGGCTGAGGTGTTGGTAGATATTTTAGCAACACATAACTAATAGCTGAAATCCAGTACAGAAAGAAAATTACTAATAATAGGTAATAGAGCATTTTATGCACAGGTGGTGGTATTAATTCCCCACTCATATGCCATTACACCATAAAGAAAGATGTTACACAAGATCCAGAAAAGAGCTCAAAATGACATGGAAATCCAACATTTCTATTAGTTTCGTCCCGCTGTTAGGTGAATAGAGCTGTTATAGCAGTTATACAAGAGCATCATGTTTTATGTCACAACACATCCACCAAACCAGTTTTTTTTCTTTTTCTTCTTCTTTCTCATCTCTCAGTAATCGTTCAAAACATCCAACATTTCACCAAAAATCACATTTTAAAGAACAAGTCCAAGAATTTAAAGGAGAGTTGAAGTTTTTATCCAAGAACTTTTTTAAATTCCACTTTTTTCATTTTTTTCTTCACTCTACAATTTATCGTGTGACGAACTCAGATTTACCTGCTGTCCATGTATTAAAAACGTTGTAAAGTCACTCAAACACTTTCAGCTGAGACGGCAGCTGATGCTAAACTATAAATAATAATCTAAGAGTGTCAGTCATAACAGCAGAGATGTGAGAAGTACATATTATGCTGCTATTACTCACATATTTTCACATAAGTACAGTTTTTTCCGTACAGGACTTTTACTTGGAATGAGTATTGTTATATTATTATTATTATTATTATTTGTATTTAACCTTTATTTAACCAGGTTTGTCCCACTGAGACAGGGGTTCTCTTTTTCAAGAGAGACCTGGTCAATACAGTCACATCATTACAGTTTTAAAATAATAAAAGCATCATAAACAATCAGTCAAACATTTACATCTACTTTAATGTATCAATACTAGTTGAAGATCGCAACACTTTTTGACCACATGAGAACAAAAAACGTAAAATAAGTAAATATCACATCCAGGTGGAGTGAAGGTCTAAAAAAAATAATAGTTATACTGGTGTATTGTGGGTAGAGATTAATTCTACACTGCAGAAAGCATGTTCCAACACATGAGGTCAAATCGGTTTTGGACCTTGAGTGAGATTTGGCAGAACTTTGTGTTCAGGGTATTGGATAGCTTTTATGGTCCCTCTGTGATGTGTTCTGTTATCATCTGAGGGATGCTGTCTTTCCACTGTTTGGGTTTTAAACCATGAAGAACGACAATAAATACTGAAGCAGAAGATGCCCTCAATGCCCGTACAAATAACAATTGTATACGAAAAGGTCACCCGTAGATAAAATACACAAAAATGAATCAAATAAAGTTCTTATTTTGAGTCCTGAGCGGCCTCAGCTGCATTTTTCCAATAAAGACAGCGTTACTGTGGACTCTGCCTTTGACCTGTCTCTGCATCTGTTTGTCCTTGCTGCTAATGCTTTTCAACATTTATCCGCCCACACCTTTTATTCACCGCTACAACGATGAGAAGCAAGCTGCCGAACAATGCTAGACGCCGGATGACATTTTCCTTGAACGAAGGTAACTTTACTCTGCAGTGTTTAGCACAACAGACGAGTTGGGGACTTCTACTTCGCAAAGCCTTGGAGGTTTTGTCCGGTCACTGCTAGACACTGCAGTCATGCAGCAAAATGAGAGCAGTGTCTGCTGCTCTCCTGAGACCCTGAACACAGCAGAAGGCGTGCTAAATAAGAGCCAGGGCGAGATTAACAGTTTGCTTTTTGGCATTTAAGCCCACTGGCAATTTTTAGGAGTCAAAGAGAGGGGTAGATCTATTAAACACAATAATAACCTTGGCAACATCCAGTGAGGGAGCGTATTTGCAATCTATTTACGGCTTTTACAAATGATTTAGTTTCACACTTGTCGTGGAGTTGTGAATTTGCTTACTCATTCTCTGCACTTTTTAATGGTTTGCTATCCACAAGAAATCTTTCTATCTCTCCTTTGCAACACGTTTTATAGATTTGTGGTTGATTGCGTGCAAAGATGGGGTTTTTTTTTATTAAAATGAGTTTAATTTAAAAAGTAATATCCAGTAGAAAAAAGGCATTATGGGGCAGGAAACTTTATGGCTGACCACTCATGCATTTTGTAGCAATACAGGATTCTGATTCAATAAAATAAATAGAGCATGTGTTACTGGGCTGAAATGCTGACACCAGCCTGATTTTAATATAACCATTATACCATTGCTCCATCTAGTGGGCTGAATGATATATCACTCATGACATCCAGAGAGGAGTGTGGTTATGGAAATAGGCTTTTCAGATGAGGTGATAAGCTCCTCTGTCATATGTTTTTTTTTTGGGCTGTAAAGACCAGTTTTAAAGAATTTATTGATCTGGAAGATATGAAGGTGTTGGGAGTTTTCAGAGGCCAAAACATTCAGGACCTCGACGACAGGAAAGATGAGTATTTTTTGCTGGCTGAGCATCAATGTTAGTAGTTCAGACAGTGCAAAGCAGCAAATCCCATGCTCAGTGTCATTTTTACCTCAGTGGGAAGATTGCTTTTTCTATCAAGGTCAGGGACAGGTTAGTAAGCGAGCCGTGGCTGCGTCTCCAATCCCCTTGGGACGACTCAACAGATCCCCCTCCTGCATTCTTTCCTAACCACCCACCTACGCTCAAACCCCACCCCCCTGTACATTGGCTCCTGCACAGACAAGCACAGACTAAGCCCCCGCCACTGCAAAGCAAAGCCTATTCCCACGTCAAATCCATAAAGTTTACCTGGGCTTTCACACCTTAAGAACATTTCCCTGTTGTGCCTCTGCAGTGAGGAACCATTGTAACAGTCAACCCCGGATTCATGCGGGAGCACTCACATTATAATTAATATGAGCTTCACAAACTATGGCTGAAACTCGCAGCAGAACCTGAGAAAAGAAGAAGGTAGTGTTTTGTATGGTCCGATATATTTGGATACTGATACTGTTGGAAATAACATTATGAAGTCTACCATCTTTCCTGATGTTTTAACCTCCTAAGACCCTAAGTCCCATAGGTTTTTGAGTTTTGGCTTTTTTTAATTAAATAATTGCTTATAGTGGAAAAATCATGATGCAACAGTTTTTTCAGATGCATTCTTAAAAATTTTTATGGAATGTCATTTACTTTGGACAGTTGTTTCTTTTTTTGTATAAAGCTGTGAATTTCTTGTCCTCATATGTGGACAGTGGGTCCTAGGAGGTTAATGCTATTGGACACATGATAACTGCTCAACTTGGCTGCCAGGTCAGAGCGACCCAGCAGGTTGGTGAGAACCGGAAAACTCCCTTGGTGAGAACCAAAACCAAACAGGACGATCCCACACTTGTGTCCAGCAAAGATTAGCAATTAATAATGTTCTGTGGTATTGTGGTAACACCCCTGTTTTGGCCAAAATGTTTGTCATGTATGAACCAGATGACCAACAGCTTAGCTCCATTTTAATTCTGACTTCTGTTTATTTAATATGTTATATTAAAAGGCTAGAATTAAAGGGGACTTCTCCTCAGACTTAAAGACTCCTGCGTCTTTGCCTTTGTTTGCTTCAATATTCCACAACAGTAGTAAAGAAACTACAGTATCCTCTCCATAGAGTCGTATTACATAATGTGAGGCTTGCTTTATTTGTTGGCAGCACATGGGATGCATTTACGGTGTGTTTTTATTTAATTCTCCTTTTCATCATCAATCAAAAGCATCATAAAACAGCAGCACCCGGGTGCAATTTATGCATCAACATGTTCCAGACACATCAGAGGCTTCGTAGCATTTAAGCACAGCGGCTTACAGTGAACGAGCGGCGAAGGCACTTTAGCATCTGCTCAAGGACACTCGGGCACGGCAGCTTCTTTAACCGCTTGGCCGTCCTCCTCCAACACTGATAAACCTTTATGCTTGAGATGGTAGTACTGTGCATTTCCACATGATGTCAGTGCTGCAAAAAGACTCATTCACTGTGGTTTGTCTTAACCCAAATGAATCCCCTCTGCTGTGCTTTCTTATCCAGACAGTCCGGTTCTGACCAGCCGCGTGGCCGTCACAGTCCACGTGTTGGACATCAACGAGTTCCCGCCTGAACTGGCCAGTCCTTACGAGACCTTCGTGTGTGAAAATGCCAAAGTGGGACAGGTACGTTCACACGCTTTAAATAAAGCACAAGTTCCACTGTTATGATGTGTTGATTGAAGTGTTGTTTGTCCTCATAGAGCTGATATGCCTCAGAGGCAGCTGTGGAAAAATATCTTAAGGTGCTGAAATTGAATCTGAAAGGTGTGGATATGTTTAAACGCCGGCAAAGTGTCACTGTTTACACTCAGGCAGCAATAAACACTGATTTTGTGGTGTGGAGTGATAAAATTGGAGTGTTTTGTCCTGCTCCCTGTACCACCATATTGCCTCTGTAAAATATACACACTTAGCTCCCATACCGATACCTCACAGAAGGTGAATTTTCAGTGTTTTATTCAAGGTCACTTGAATAAAACAATTTATTTTCACAGGGTTTTGCCGAAAAACCCTTCAGCACAGAGCGCGAGACTAAATCTTGAGCTATGATTGTGTCACAGAGTTCGATTCAGCAGAAGTAATCATAAAGCACAGCAGCGCTTTGCATATCAGCAATCCGGAGTACATTTCAGATAATATATTTGAGATGCAGTGGAGAATTTACTTGTCTGCATTGTAAACCACCTGTGCCTGTAAATTAGCCCATTAACTAGCATCTATATGCAGTTAGCGTTCTTAGGGAACAGCTTCTTTGGCAGTCTGTCAAATTGCCGGAGACTCCTCATCATCTTGAGGATGTTTTTGTCGGTCCTCGGGCCTGTCGCAATCAAAACAACGGCTCTGCCCTCCATTTGAAGGCGTCTTCAATGCACGAACATGGCTTGAGATTCCCATTGTTGTTGGGACACTTAACTGAACTTAGCACTCAATTTACAGCAAATCAAATAGCTGTTAAAAACATTTTACATGGGAACTAGAATAAGGATAAAGTAGATTGACGATAAAGTCACAATATTTATAGAAAAATTAAGTTGCAATTTCATGTATTTTTATGTAGAATTTAGATATTATGCAACGTCAAACAACAAATCAATATAAGCATATATATA
>JAPQRQ010000014.1:4867288-4877617 GCA_037367365.1 Apogon talboti | reverse complement strand
ATATATATATATATATATATATATATATATATTGCTCACCTGTATAATAACTTTTTTAACAGTTACTAAAATGCAGTGATACTATAAAAATGAGAATGATAACAGTACAACTTTCTTCTACATTCATTGTGCTTTTCTTTAAATATCATGGCTTTGATGAGAAATATGGAACCTTCCTTCCTTCCATAATTGAAACCAAAAAAAGTCACTTTACTTTGTAATTTTATTAATTAATTACACACATGAAACAGGATTTTGATTAGAGACTTTAGTGCAGACTTCATGGAGTAGGCACCATGTGTTTAAGGGGCGTCTCTCATCTACTTCCTTGTGATTCTTCTCTTCCTTCCTCCTTTAATCTCGTCTCCTCATCCTCCCTCCTCTTCCTCATGTTCCCCTCCCCTGGCCTTTAGTGCAGAGTACACACTTCCCCCTGGTGTTTCCACAGCATGGTCCCACCAGGTGTTGTGCACAGCTGGCGGATGATAAAGAATTGCAGATCCTGTCTTATAAAATCTATCACATGTCTCCCTGGATGGTTATGTGCTCTCAGACTGCTCAAAATAAAAAAACAACATACAAACCTCTTGTTTTGAAGAGTCTCACACTGTGGCACAACCTCCCATAGAAAGTAATACATATCCAGGATGTAACCAAGCGAGAGAAGCTGCTTGTTATTTTAATTTAATATATGGAGCAGGGCTTTAAACTGCAAACTGGAGGTAGTATGCAAAGTTTGCAAATAAAAATGATCAGCATTGTGGTGATGTAATATAGTTGGATATTTTATTATTTCTTGTATTCGCAGTCCTGAACAGTTGACTGGTCAAGTGTGAAATGAAAAAGCATCTATAAATGAAAAAATACAGCAGAGTATACATACTTTGTAGTAAAATAAATGAGAACTCCTATATATTAGATAGAAGTAAGAGTCCTGTAAAGTGTTCTGTCCTTTTTTTAATGTATTGCCTCTGCTTTTATAACGCTCCATTGAAATGCTAACCTTTTAAATCGGTTTGTTATGCGGGTATAATTGCATTTACATTTACAGCACTTAGCTGGCACTCTTATCTGGCTCAACTTACAATGAAGCTGAGGGCAAACGCAGAACACACTTAAAGACATTTAACGTATACAATAGTGCCCAGTAATAAGCATTCACAGCAACTACAGCTCCATTTGTGGTCGAGAGGAGATGCACTTTTAAGTGCGAGTGAAGGGGCATTTGTACATAAAAGACTGCAATTATTATTGTAATTACACCCTCGTTGTTGTTTTTAAGAGCTGATGTGAAATACTGATGTTTTAGCCCCATGGCTGTTCATACCAATTAAACTTCCATCAAACATATGGCATAATGAACCCGACTGCCTTAAAATAACGTTGCCATATTACATTCCTGGAAACCAGGGATCTGTTTAATGTCACTGTTGTTTGTCTTTGATGGATCTGCCAGTTTTAGGTTTAAGGCTGTGAAGCCACCTTAAGGCTGTAAAATGACATGCATGATGAGGATTAGCCCTTTTATGCATGACATCCATTACAGTTGACAGTTAGTCAAAGTGCAATACATATTGCAATAAATATTTGGGATAATTACTCGAATTGCGTCCCAAAAACATGCATTTATATTTTCCCTTTTTTTTTTTGATAGTTGAGACGTAAGTGTTCACGAAAGACCAGAATATAATCACGGATTCATGATGTCCACTACCCTGAACTATTACATCATCAACTGAAATGGTGCGTTTTCTTAAGGTTTATGGACACATGCCTAAATAAATAAATGAATGAATAAATAAGTGCCGACATCTTTCTGAAATTCTAACCATAAACAAAAATATTATCAATAATTTGTTCCAAATGGTTGAAGAAAAACCACAACAACTTGAAAACAATATAATGTGAATGTATACGTATTAAGAGATATGGATATGAAAAACATTTTTTAATTTTTTTTTAATTGTATGTATTCATGGTTTGAAGAAAAATAAAACAGCAGCATTAATTTCTCATGAACGCAAATGTATTTCCATCCATATGTCTCACAAGGTTTTAAGTGAATTCTCAGAAACCCTGCAAACTAAAATGCAAGCTTATGCTTCAATTCTATTATGTTATGTGAACAGGTTCAACATTATCATCATCGTAGTTTCATCATCAAAGTTTGCAATTAAAAGCAGTATTTCACATCTTAACATGATGTCTGTATCGAGGATCCATTCTGCAGCTCCTCGTACACAAGCTCACTTCACTGGTGTTTCCCATTTAATATACCATTTCGTTTTGTTATATTGATGCATGTTTGTACACACAGTATGACACATATAATCATAATGTGCTGAATCTGTTTCCATTGCACTTATTTGAATGTGCCTTTCGATACGCCAACGTTTCTCCACCTATCCCATATTTCACCCGCCTTTCATACATCTTGGAGTGGCACAATGTGCCATTTTAAGAATACCAGGCTGTCATTATAGCCATTAGTTTTGATTTATTAAGAATAACTATAACAGTAATGCTCAATAATTGTTGCAGCTCCGTGTTTATTTATCATTAAGCCTATTTGATCACAGACAATCAATAATTGGACAGCTGCTGTGGGAGGCAACAGAGCAATCATCACACCTGGTGGGTGAAGGTGGAAGACAGAAAGAGAGAGAGAGGGAGGGAGGAACACGGGTGAGGTGATGTAGGAAGGTGAGAGGTGATTAGTTGACCCTAGACGTGGGGAGGGGGGGGGCGTCTGGGGGTGAGGCATCAGACCATCAGCAGGTCAAACTCCCAGGAGCGGAGAGCAGCAGTCTGGTTGCACAGCTGGTCTGGAAGGACGGCCGGCTCCAGACAAACCTCGGAGACGTTTAGGGAAAAGGAAAAAGCCGGAAGCAGTCTGCAGCGAGGCGGCTGAATCAGCAGTGGCTGTTCAGCAGGTTGAAAGCAGAGAGTATTTGCTGCAGAAACCTCTGTTACACAACATCTTCACTCATAAATGATCCAGTTTGTTCAAGTGTGAAAAGCCGTTATCCAGTTTTTCTTCTTTCATTGTGGCTTGAATATGGAATGAGCCGGTCCTGTTCTTTCATAGAACTGTTACGTAACACCACGTTCCGCTTTTGACCCTTCATCTAGCAGCAGTTTGTCAAATAACCTTTAAATATTTTAGCAGGGTATCACTCAAATGCTCCGCGACTGTATCAGAACTACTTACAGATCAGTTGGCTGCCTTGTTTTAGTGCTGACAAGCCTGACGTGCAATCGGTTCAGGACTTTGTTGAGGTTATTATTCAGTGTTGAACTAAACAGAGAGAAATACTCTGATCTATTACTGACGAAGAAGCGCTGCGTTTGGAAACATGCAGAAATACTGAAAAGTGTGCTTTAAAACATCAAAAATCATGCAGAATGCCTCTCTTCAATGTATAATATTAATGTAAAATACATTATTATTCTGTCTTAAACACTAAGAAATACATTCAAGAGCAAACTCCTGTTTTCATTTAGATTAGTCGTAAAATGTTGCATCATATATAGGTCAGTTCAAGTGAAATTTCCTGACTGAAAATCTTTAATTTACTTTAAACTTTTTGAGAATTTCCAAAGCAATTTAGTTCTGAACAAAGCAGCAAAAAATACAGTTTTCAGCAAGCTTTAATTTGCCAAATATGCAACTGTGTATCATTTTTTACATAAGTTAAAGACATCTTATATGTCAAATTTTGTTCATCTATCTAATCAAATGTTCAGTCAGAAAACATTTTCTGAAATCTGATGCTTTGTACTGGATATATTTTATTATAGAGTACACATTTCTTTGCAAAAGTCTTATTCTACCTCCAGCTTTTGTTTTTTCACTGTTTTTCTTCAGATATAGCAAGAAAATATAGGAAATATGTGAACTGTCTTAAAAAACAAACACACACATTCACACACACAAAAATTGAACTAAATGTGTTGTAAAGGTTAAGTCTTTTTATCGTTACCCCGACCCCATGACAAGAAGCAGCACAAACAATTAGAAACAAATGACGTGTTGAATTAGACCTGGTATAAAACATCAGATAATGAATGCAGTAAATATCATATTGTCTGACCAAAAGGGTTAAACGAAAGTTAAGTGCAAAGGGTCACACTTAATACTACCACTGTGGTTTATAGAAGCAGTTATTTATGTTTTTTTCCTGAAACATTTGTTTTTACTGCTTACGTACTTCACATATATTCACATTGTATCTTAATGCAGACTAAGAAATGCATATGTGTGGTCATTAGAACTTTAGTAAACCAAGAAATCTAATGTTGGCCTATCAGACTGTTACACAGTGCTGTGTGATGTAAAAAGTGAGAGTAGTGGTGTAAAAAGTGATATGTTTATCTCTAGGATGTAGGAGTAGGTGCATAAAGTAACAAAAAACTGAAAGTAAGTTAAATTAATACTATACTGGAGTTAATGTACTTCCCGTTGGTAATTAAAATTTCCATTAAAGAGAAACAAGCTCATCAAAAGAAAAGATTCATCTGTGGAAATCTAAATACAGACAATGAAGACTGGACTTGGAATTCTCCATTTTCATCAGACTTTTTATTTTTCGTCTCTTTTCAACAGGTGATCCAAACCTTTGGTGCTAAAGACCAAGATCTACCATCTGCAGGACAGCAGTTCTCCTTCAAATCACTGAAGGAAGATGGAAAAAACAAGAATTTCACCATCCGGGACTTTGGAAGTAAGTATTCTTTTATTCTGACAAGAGCACTCTGTGGGGACAGTGTAAATCAATACAGTGCAATAGGGCTGATAGATTTTTTTTAAGGCTGTAAAATGAAATAGGTTCAAGATCACCACAGTTTGTGCAGCTTCATCAGCACAGTCTGCATGAAAAAAAGTCTTCAGAGTGGACGAATGTTTGCATTATTGCAAAATGGCTGAGGGAAAACAATAGTATTCACAGACACACAGGTAATATGCTTAATTTTTAATACAAATTACATAGTATTTATGTATTTGAAGTGCCTCAGATCACTTCAGGATCGCCTTATATGCATAATATAACAGCGACGGTGTGAATGAATGTTGTCGTCGTACTGTGTCATTGAAGATAGGAGTCACCCAGCGAGCAAAAACCGGTGAAAATAAAAGTATGGAATCGTACACTTCCATAATAGAACATTTTGTTTTTCCCTTAGTTCCTGAAGTGTATTTTGCTGCAGTGCAACCAACATTGTTAAATAAAAATGGCACCAGAAAACACGGTTTGTACCTTTGCTATTGTTTCCACAAAACATGAAATGGATGAAACGGATCAAACATAAAAAAACAAGTAGAAGAGTAGTCACAGAGTACAGACCTCTGTCAGTCTTTCTCCTGTTAAATAGAACCCATTTTATGACCTGAACGATCCATCAGGCAGTTAACGTAACCAAACATTATCATGATATCACTATTTTTACGTCATATCATAATTATTTTCCTTGGATATCAGGGTTATTATGGCAGTAATGTTTTTGATTTGTTAAAATTGTTGCCTTCAGGGTTCATTTTGTTTACACAAACCAAGTTGCCGTAAAAGTTGAAGTAACCTTTCAGACAAATATGCAAATTGTGTTCATTTCCATGAACTTTTGTAATGTAGGCTGTGTTGTGTCATCAGCTCATGGCCTGGACATGACTAATAAATAGAACAGAAGAAGCAGAAAATCCTGTTGTTGTGTTCCATCTAAAATGCTGTGATGTCCCTTTTCATGGATGAAACACAGGAATCAGTGAGTAACAGTCGGCACAACCTGTTGGACCAGACATGGTTTCACAGTTTGTCGGAATATGTGGAAGATGCAGCAAAGAGTTGTTCAGTGTTTTCATTCCCTGTCTGAATTTACACTTAGCACAAAAGGTGGGGGGGGGATAAATAAATAAATAATAATATATTAATAAATATATATAAAATAAATTCACATAATAATAATATAATAATAATAATAATAATAATAATAATAATAATAATAATAATAATAAATAAAAGTTGGGGATATTTTTCAGAATTTTGTCACTGACACTTTAATAATGTTAACTAATTAAAATAATTTGACAAGCATTTCCCTATTTTAACTGTTTCCAATCATTAACACAATCAAACAGAGAAACACAGGACCAAGAATCAGCCTCGACTGGAAACAACCAATGAGATTTAAGCTGATCATGATTTTGACAAGTGTTTTGTTTACGGTCTGAGCCTGAGGTGGATTCGATTGGACCCAAAAAGCAGAGGTTGGAAACAGAGTCCCACCAAGGATTTATTGTCCAGACAAAAGAACCAAAAACACACGCGGAGCCAGCTGTAGTGAGGAGGTCTGGAGGTTATCGCAGAGGGGTGGGGGGGGGGAACACAAAGACGTCTGAATCAAACTGTATCTGCTGTTAGAGCGGTGGTGGTCTGACCGGGCTTATATACTGGTGGAGGATGAGGACAGTTGGTGGCAGGTGTAGCTCTTCAGCCCGCCTCCTCACACACCTACAGAGAGAAAAACACTAACGGAGGGGGAAGGAGAGGAAAGGACTCAGAACTAACCTCTCCTGTCAACATTTTTATTCTAATTCTTCAGTTGGTGCCACTAATGTGTTTGTTTATTCTTCTCTGAAAATACTGATTGCATTCATTTCAAATTTCATATGCAGCTTCCTTGGGACAGTGTCTACATTGTTTGTTCACAGTTTTGAGCAATTTTCATTTTTGAGTTTCTGAAGTATTAAAAATGATTTTATGATTATTGGAATGGCCCATATTTTGATGGCTTATAACATATAAATGGTGAGAGATATCAATATAGTTACTCCTGAGCACTGATAGGAAGTCATATATAGACTTTAATTTCAATAGTAGTGTAGAGGCAAATCTTAATATTTTCTTTTTTGTTTCCAAAGTTCTTTCTTTTACCTCTTCTAAAATGAATGGACATCAAAGAATGTTTTACGTGCTGGACACATCGTCGCCAAACACAGCGGTAAAATGACTGTGTTGCTCCGAGCTCCATCCATTTTTATTAGCAGCCAAAGAGCAATAACAAAGTCATTGAATAAACAACGTCTTAATAGGACTATGCCCCCTAGTGTCCAAACATGTATACAACTCCTAAAACAACCATGCAATAAATCTGTTTCTTTTAAACATACAAACACAAAGTACAAATAAAACACAATATTCAAATTATTGTAAACTAGCAAAAATGGCGCTTACAAGTAGAGTTATCTTGTAGAGAAAGTACCACCCACTTCTATTGGGAGGTTGATCTCCTGCATCAAGACCACAGGACCCTAACATACAGTAGAACAGAACCTGACAAACCTCGCATATTCAACCTAACATGCCGGTTAGGTGCATTCTGGCTTCCACATATTATAACTGTAGCTAAATATTGTTAGTAATATTTATTATAAATTCATTCCTGCTGCTCCAGTCTTATTTGTTTATTTATGGTAACAGAATTCAGCTGAGGTGAATAATTAGCTGGTTGTGTTCCGGAGGAAGCTTTGAAGACCATCATGTCTCGGGGCTAAAATTAACTTAAACACATGTGGTCAGAGGTTGTCTCATGATAAGGGCATCAATGACACTTTGCAGCTTGCTCTGCCCGAGCCCTTTGAAGTCCAACCAGAAAGACGGGTAATGAAAAGTGGGACACGGCAGGATGAGGCCAGGAAAACGAATGCATTCACCATCCTTGACAAGCCCCGGTCTGAACCTCTGATCCAGTTTTTGCCTTTCGGACACGCCAACCACGTCTTGCGGTTTCCCCGAGTGCCGGGGGCCTCGCGAGCACGCTCTCTAGATACAAAGCGAGATCTGATAGGCAGGGACAGGGAATACAAACACCACGGGCACCTCAGACAGGTTCAGCGAGAGAGAGAGAGAGAGAGAGAGAGAGAGAGAGAGAGAGAGAGAGAGAGAGAGGGGGCACAAACAAAATCCCGGTTGTACACAACATGCAAGGTGTGCTAAAACGCCTGACCTCCTGTCAAGAAGAAGTGCCGGGCACCGTCAGTGAAACAAACCCGGCTTGACAGGGGTCAGACAGTCTAGCTACAGCAGACAGAACCGGGCAGATCCAAACCTGACATGTCCCCTCTCTCTTGTACACATTGTCGACCTCCATTCCAGTCCCCATCCTCACACCTCTGCCTGTCTCCACGACTTGTTCCCTTTTGTATGTTTTTATTCCTTATCTATTATCTATCATTGCTAATGTGCTGTTTCTCTGGTGTGACGCTGCCTGTGCAAAGAGATAACACAATCGCAACTGATCCCAGTAGTTCTCGCAGCGCAGGTAGATGGGAAATGCTTCGCGGTGTTTCGGCGAACGACGTAGTGGGTGTGGCCGAGGCTCTATCAGCTTTTAAAGTAAGCGGTGTAAAATGGCAAGAGCTTTGATAAGACAAGTCTTTGATACGTTGCAGTTTCTCATCACATTCAGACAGGCACATTTGGAGAGGATTTCATATCAAACATAAAGAGTTATCACACACTGAAAAGTTTTATCTTCTTCATACTTGGACCCCCAGACTTGTAGCACAGAGGCTTGTCTGATTGATGTAATGTTATTCACTGAGTGGAATTTAAAAAAATTTTTTTTTTTGCTTCGGTCAAAACACGTTGTAACCCGTGCAGATCAAGGAATACGTACTTGCTCCACTTCTTTGGGCCTTTCCATACAAATTTGCAAAATGTCTTTAATCTGACTTCAAATGGGGTTTTCAAAGCTTCAGTGAAGACGTAGCAGATGTTGTTGTGTGCATTTTGATTCTCCGACAACGCACGGCAAATATGTTTAACCTCCATCAAATGTGCAACTTTCACAAAAAAGGTATAAACGCTAACTTTAAAGAAAAATGAAAACCTGAGCTTTTCCTTTTTTTTTTTTTTATTTCTTCTAGACAACACAGCCGGGATAGTGACAAAACGGAGCGGCTTCAGGCGGCGTTTACAGGAGATCTACTTTCTGCCTGTGGTGATTGAAGATAATGGCTACCCACCCAAGAGCAGCACAGGCACCCTAACCATCCGTGTATGCGGCTGCGAATCAGACGGTTCCCTGCTAACTTGCAGCGCGGAGGCCATCTTTCTCCCTGTGGGCCTCAGCACAGGAGCTCTGATTGCCATCCTTCTATGTATCATCATTCTTTTAGGTGGGTTCTGCTGTCTTCTGCCTTGTAAACGTTCTTCATTCTAAACACAGCATTATAAATAATCATCTAGGAAGGGAATTTGTTACTTGTATTGTTCCAGGGCTTCAGGTCTGATCTCAGACCCTTTAAATCTACACCAGGTAACATCATACCACTGCAGCTTGAACGATGTGTCCTAATACTGTTTACTATATTCTTAGCGTACATTATCTTGAATTCCAATCTGCGGTAAAGACTGTCCAACAAAATCACATTTACTCTACAAAGAAATTGAGGAAATAAGGGAATTATTCACTGGCTTATTTTTAAGGCCTCAAGATCAACAATTCTACTCAGGCAATGGCTCTGTCTGCTATCTTCACACTCTAGTCCCGCATCTGATTGTGATCATATATTCAGATTTAATCAATGAGGTGAGAGAATCAGTGAAGAGTCTTTAATGGATAAAAACCCCCAAAACTTTAGCTGGTCCAAAGTGGCCAAAATCTGCCACAAATGACATGAAATCTTCTTCCTTCTTTTCAGCCTGTCTTCTGTCCACTTCATGTTTGCGTTTGCTGCTGTCAACTGTGTAATTTCCCCACGGTGGAATCAATAAAGTCTTATCATGTCTTATTTTATAACAATAGGTATTTCTGAACTTTTGATAACCACTTGCAAGTATGTCTCAAATTGCTAAAAAAAAGAAAAAAAAGAAATGTGCCTTTTGTGATACATTAAACATCAGCTCCAAAACAACAACTATAACCAATACATACAATAAAAATAAACACATTACAGGACACATTGGATGTCACAATCTATATTCAGTCTGACAGGACTTTCGGTCCCGGACAGATCCAATAGTGTTCCCTCCTAGAAAGTAAAGCAGCCAAGTTAGAGGGAGGGATTACTTATCAATTCCAGTGTATCTTGGAGAGGAAATAGGATTCTCAAATTCAACAGAATGTGCTGCTGAAGTCAGACAGAGAGAAAGAGAGAGACACAGAGGACAGAGACAGAGAGAGAGAGCGAGAGAGACAGAGGACAGAGAGAGAGAGAGAGAGAGAGCGAGAGAGACAGAGGACAGAGAGAGAGAGAGAGAGAGAGAGAGAGAGAGCGAGAGAGAGAGAGACAGAGGACAGAGAGAGAGCGAGACAGGACAGAGACAGAGA
>JAPQRQ010000014.1:4831664-4848005 GCA_037367365.1 Apogon talboti | reverse complement strand
CTATTGTTGTCGGCAATAAGCAATTTGCTTAGGCTGAATTAAATGAATACATAACATCACCACAGCCGCTCTCTCTCTCTTTTTTTTTTTTAGTTTTCATTGTGTGACGAAATACGCCTCAGTCTCTAATGAACCCCCTGTACCACATACACCTGCAGTTAAGGATTATAGTGTTGATACATACAGCTTTAATTAATGCCATTCACTTTGCATTAAGGCCATTATCGCAAGCACGTGAAAATAAACATGTCACCGCCACTTTCAACCGCTCTTTAAACCCAGCAGATTTGATAATAGTTTTGTGTTGATCTTTGTGTACGAGTGCACACCATGTGTCGCCACTAACTGTTAACATTGTTAATTATGCAGTGGCGGTGGCGGCGGCGGCTAACCTTGAGACAGTTGTATGTAAAGGCAACAAAGCAGTCATTATCACATTCCAGGCAGGTCCTTTTTACTGAGTGGGCAGAAATCATTCATTTGTTTAGATGCTAAAACAGTTGTTTGCAAGGGAATTTTACAATGCAGAAATAACGAAACTAAAAACAAAAGGCTACTATATATACAGTATTCATAAAACAGGTGAGGCTGACTGTTGTTGACATTGTATTGGGAAAGTGTGGCGGTGTTTTGAAAGTCAGAGAGGGCATTTACATGTGCTTGAGTATGATGGGATTTTTGATGGAATGGATTTTGTCATGTAAACAACATATCCCAAAATAGCAAAAAAAAAAAAAAAAAAAGCCTTTATTCTGGTTTTTGATAAACAGGACTATTTGAGTTTGAGTACTCCAAAAGAAACAGGTGCTTATACATGTTCATATATGCTGCCCGTGTAGCCCTGCAGCTTTGATTATGGGTTACATTTGTTAGCCGAGTTTACTCATACAAAATCAAACCAATGACAAGCTGCATTCTGAAATTTCCATACTTTTTCTGCTTTTTGTCCACTCTGATATCTCATTTCACCTTCAGATGCATGATTAGATATCAGGTTGTTAAAACATTTTTGGGCTGGGTAGTGTCTTATCCTTATTTTTGACCAAAAAAACCCAAAAAACAATATTGTCAATAAAAACATCTTTCCATAACAAAACAACTTATAGTTCTGATGAAAAAAGCAATGCCTCAATGTTTGGCAAACGGGTAAGAGACACCGTTTTCCCAACATGTCCCGAAAAGCAAGTCAATTCACAGTGAAAAACACTTAACAGACATGACTAAAAAAAGCCAGAGAAGATGCTCTAATCCATTAGGTGAATAAGCCAAATCCACAAAGCAGTGTTGGCGTATGGACGCCCATTATGAGCCAAAGTGGCCTCATTTTCAATAGGCACCGTGAAATTCATTAATTAAAGCTTAAGGATATCTGATTAATCGCCAGTGTGTGTTGGAAACCTTACAGGTGCTTCTGCAAACAGCCTTTAGTCTGATCAGTAACAGTGATATGCTAATCATATACTGCACTGTACACGTAATATTAAGTAAACTACTGAAATTTATTAAAATGCATTTTTAAGAAGTCAAATGTATCTCATGCAAAGTAAATATTAATGTAACCAAACAAATTCACAAGAAAAGCACATTCAATGATGCTAAATATTAGTCACTTATATTTATTAAAATATTTAATAATAAATATTTAAATATCACATAGATTAATTAAGATTAGTACTGTATATGGAGATTGACATATTTGGTTTATTAGATTCCATATTCACTTATTTTTATCATTCATAAATTCTTAATATTTTTGGCTATTTGTTTTAGAATTTTCCATTAAGTTTCAATCAGTTAATTAACAGTGTCTTAGACACCACAGTAAACTAAATCCTGCTCAACTCAATACCATCTCTTGCAAGATTTTATGTACAGTAAATAGTCTAAACATTATTAATAAAAATTTTTTGGAAATGTGCTAAACATGAACAACTTTTTAATCAGTAAAGTATTACTAAACTTAATTTACTTCTCATGTAGTGCAATGTGTCAAAATTTAATAAATCAGTGTTATTATTCTTCCATTATTTACCTTTAGATCTCAGTTTTATATTTTTTTTCTGCTTAAACTGGCTCAGACGTAAAATATATGTAATTAACCTTAATATTTGTTATAGTTTATTTTATTGATTAAGTCTTATATTAATTTATTGACTTTTTGCAGTGGGCTATAGCAGTGGAATATGAATAAACAAACGCCAAATATGATCAAAACTTAAGCCTCAAAATCAGGTACGTATGCAAACACGATAAAAATGGTTAAAAAAATCATAGTGTCCATCACATTTACAGTTATGGAAAAACACTCTTCTCTGTATAGAATGGTGAAGAAATTAATCAGTTAAAAGCGAATTATGTTAAATATAAGGAAATCCAAATAACTATGATTCTCCCATCAATAAAAAAAACTGTAAAATTGCTTGAGCTGTGTTTTATAAATGGACAAGCGGCATAGCTGGACTGGACATATGTTCTTTGATTTTTTATCTTCACCTCAGTCCTCACCGGCTCTGCCGCAGTAAAGAGGTCACGGTTATTACGGCTCCAGGCGATAAATGGCAACGGTGGAAACCAAGGCATTAAACATTAAATGCCACAATACCTCTGCATGCGGCTGCCCTTACCCCAGCCCGCACTCGCTCTCACGATTTAATATGGCAGTGACACACAATATAAACTGAAGAAATGAATGCTTTGTGTCCACTGCAGGTTGGAGTTTTATAAACACAGTCTAAAAGTTCCCTGTGCTGTGTTATAATTCACTCTCATTGTTGCTGTTATTAAGTTCAAGCATTAAATGTATGTGCATTGATGGCATAAAGACGGGGCCATAAAGCAGTGGCAATTTACCATTCACACTCAGATTTTTTTGTCGATTTGCAGGTTATGTAAGTTTATCATTGAAGGATCTACTAATTTTGTTCTGTCAGGTTTTCAATAGGCAGGCGGTGATTAGATTACTGAAACATTACATCCGGAGAGTCCACCAGCCATGCAACACAATCTGTTCTTACAGTTCTCTCAGTTACAAAACATCAATTAGCAAGAGTTCTTAGTTTTACTGGCCCTTTGGTTTATCTAAATGGCAACCTTGACCTTTGACATTCAGATATGAAAGTCATCCTTGAGTTCAAGTAAAGGCCTTTGTCAAAATTTGAAGAAATTCTCTTTACATGTTCTTAAGATATCACATTCATTAGACTGGAGACCATAATTACCTCGATCTTTGGCCACCAAAATCCTTCTTTCCAAGTGAACTTGTGCCAGACTTTGTGGTGTTCCATCAAGCTGTTCTTGGGGTATCACATTTTAAACATAATGGGAGCCAAGAGGCCTTCATTACACAAAAAAAGAACATTAAGTCTGACCATAAACACTGTTAAATATTATTATCTGAACATGGCAGAAACTGTCAGTTAGTGGTTGAAACAGTAATAATCATAAGCCTAGAAATGTTAAAATGTAAGTTTGGATTATGCATATTTCTGCACTATTTTGGTCACTTTAGATCATTTTCCTCACTTTTGCACCTGCGTAGTATTTATTTTCTATAACCCTCATCTTTATGCATATTTCTTATGTGGTATTTTATCTTTTCTAACATGTTCTCCCTTGTAACATACTTTAGACATATCTATCTATCTATATTTTTTGTATTGTGTTTTTATTATGTTCATAGTCCTATGTATATAGTTTTATTTTGGCCCTTTGCTGTGTTATATCCTTTTTCTCTGCATTATTTTTCTGTATTATTCAGCTGCTGTAACAAACTGAATTTCCCTAACCGGGGATCAATAACATTTTATCTTATCTGTAAAAATTATGGCAATAGTTTTATTCCGGCTGCTGGTTATGTTATGATACTTCTATTTTAGGAGAATCTAATTGTAATCATTACAATAGTCCTCACAATTTTTCAGTAGTGAACAGTAAACAATATTTCATATAGTAGTTTAATAGTAATATTGTTTTTCTTACCCTCTTTATTTATATGTACAGTACCATCCTGTTGTACCATCATATTTATGTAGAAGCACAATAAAATTTCCCCATCCTCTTCTACTACTTAAGTGAAATCCAGCTCTACACAGCTGCAGCAGCCAAAATGACCTGTCTGAAATGTATATGTGCAATAATTTTGGTGCCTAAAAAAAATTCAGCTCTACAGGTACTGGCATTTTCCTGCAAGAATATTTATTTGAAGTTTTGTTATATAAATGACTCAAATAACAATAAAAATGGGGGCACAGTGGTGCAGTGGTTAACACATCTATCTCACAGCAAAAAGGTTCTGAGTTCATTTCCCAGTTGGAAGCCATCCTTGCACCATGCTGGTTTCCTCCGGGTCCGGTTTCCCAAACACATATGCTAGGTTAATTCTCCTGTCAGTACCTTTGACCAGGCCACTGGCATAGATCTGGACTTGGTGCCCTGGAGCCCTAGGATGGGTTAAATGCAGGGGTTGGAATTCTCTACAGGAAGTGCTCTCATGTGGTCATTTTTACCTAGAACAGTCAAATGGTTCCATGGGTGAAAAGTTATCTTGGTTTATCTTTGTTTGTCTCTGTAAAACAAACAGGTAGCATGGAAGTTGGCAGAAGGTCTGAGCCAGCAGCAGAAACAAAATTAATTTCTCTATGGAAAAATACTCTTGTGAATGCTGTGCAAGTTTATGAATATTGATAAATGCTTGAAAGTGGTTCAAATATGGATTCTTCTATGTTATTTCCTTACACGATAAAAGCCAAAAAAGGGATCAATGGGGGATTTACAATGAGAGATTGTCGGTTTTGGAAGTTGATATATTTTTCTCTTAACCGAAAAGTAAGAAAACGTTGGCTCTAGAGACAGATTTCCATTTTGTTTTGTTGAGGGTGAGGATGAAGCACGGGCTATTCAGGGGGTTGTAATCTACAAATTCTCTGCTAGTTCCCATTAAGTATCGCACCCCGAACCGTAATGTTTGAAGTCCCTGTAGTCAGATAAAGTTCACAGTGGGGGATTTCCCACACCCCAACACCACAGTTAATACATTTCTCAGTTGATTTCCGCTGTAAATAAACAAAAGAGGTGAGTGAAACTGAAAATATCATCACATGCGAGGGAGACGTGCGCAGTGTTTGGAGTGTGAGTAACGTTTCAGATGTCTGTGCCAGTTGACAAGCTGATTCTTGAAAGTGTTAACCACCATATGCCGTGAGCTTCCTTCAAACTGAACTCATTCTCATTACTCATCCAAAGGACAGCTTGTATTTGTAACATCATCAAACTCATGAGATAGTTTCGTACACGGTATCTGCGCCGCGGGGGCTGAGCGTGCTATATTTAACACAAAGACGAAACAGGTTGAGTTTTCTGGTGGAACATGCGCGCTACAACTAAGTCAACAACTGTAGTGAAGCCATGTGAAGGGTCAACCGTCGACGACTTCTCCATTTTCTTATTGAAACATTATGATAATAGAAATGCTCTCCTTTCTCAAAGAGGTAAAATATAATCAGGCCAGGGATGCTCAAAGCTCTCATTTCAGATTGTGTGGATGAAGTTGTACAGCAGAGAATTCTCCACATTTATTTAAGTGAAAGGTATTCATAAATACACAATTCTAGAAACGTTGACGTTGCATAATGTGTAAGAAAATGTAGAAAAATCTCTATTCACAAGGGACAAGGATAAAAAAAAAAAATCAACATTGGATGCTTGTGATCTTCAGGCCCTCAGGCAGCACCGCATTAAAACCAGATATGATTATGTCATGGAAATTACTGTGAGCGCAGTTCAACGTGCCATCTACAACTGCAGGTTAAAGCTTTATCACGCAAAGACACTATGTGAACTTGATCCAGAAATGCCACCATCTTATCTGGGTTAAGTTAAAATGGAAGTTAAAATGGCGTAATGTGTACAATTATTTGTAAATCTCTCTAACCCAGAGAGAAAATCAAAAGAAATCTCTGTTCACAAGGGACAAGGCTTAAAAAATCAATATTGGATGTTTGTGATCTTCAGGCCCTCAGGCAGCACCGCATTAAAACTAGATATGATTTTCTAATGGAAATTACTGGGAACACAGTTCGACGTGCCATCCACAACTGCAGGTTAAAGCTTTATCATTCAAAATCGCAATATGTGAAAATGATCCAGAGATGCCGCCATCTTATCTGGGTTAAGTTGAAACTGAACTGAAGCAAAGTAAAAAATAAATTAATAAAAATGGAAATTTATTTTGGAATGCTCAAAGCTCAGTTCAAAAGACTGTATCTGTGATGGAATAGGGGTGCATTAGTACCTATGGAATGGGTAGCTTGCACTTATGGGCATCAATGCTGAGTGTGTGTGTATATATATATATATATATATATATATATATATATATAATATATACATATATAAGTGCAACGTATGCTGCCATCCAGACCATGTGTTTTTAAAGATAATGCCTTGAATCTATCAGCAAAACAATCCTAAACCAAGCATTTGGTGCATCATGAAACAAAACATTCAACCAAGAATACTCATGACTGTTGGAAAACATTCCTATCCATAAAGGTCTCCTCAGTTCCCAAATGTTTACAGGCTTTTGTTAAAAGAGGAGTGGGTGCTATACAGTGGAGACATGGCAGTGTTCCAACTGTTCAGAGATGTGTTGCTGCCATAAAAACAGTACACTTTCTCAGTTTGAACATTCAATATATTTTCTATGTTCTGTTGTGAATAAAATATGGGTTCATGATATTTGCAAATCACTGAATTCTGTTTTTATTATTTATATTTTACACAACCTCAACACCCCTTTTGAAAGTTGCACTTGTATGAATTCATCCAGTGGTGTTTTGCAGCTATTAGGATGAATCTGGATATCAGGTAGGCTGTGCTGGAAAAGGAACCCAGCTTAATCTGGATTTTTAACCTCTACGAACACCAATACTGTGTCTTACGGAGACATCCTGTCTGAATCTGGTCAAAGCGAGAGCTCCAAGAATTGTTTTGAGTTTAATGGAACATCCCTGCCTGAAGCTTTGTTCTCTGTTAATCTGCAACAATAACGGAATTTGTGTGGAAGACCCTGATTCAACTGCACATCTGTGAAATTGAACAGATTACTGATTAACACTAGAAAGTGCTCACAGCTGAGGCTGTACAATCCCCCGTGTCTGTTAATTTTAATAAACCTGTCTCGGAATAACAGTCTTTATAGGAGTATGGATGATTAAAGATGTCACATTAGAATCAAATTGATATTTGCAAAGGTTTTGTTGTTCCACTATAAAAAATACAACCAAATGATTTAGTAACATTCAGAGCATCTATTCACATTCAGTTGCAAGTGAACAACACACTGGTATCTAATATATGTACACATTTTTACATCTTTCACACAGTCTGGCAGTTATATCATCCTCTCTTACAGAACAAGCCAACAGGAATCCGGCGTATTAATATTTCAATCGAACTGACAAGAGTTGAGACAAGTGTTACTACGATACCACATTGACTGGCCAGTTTTTCCCTCCTTCACTTTAAACACATGAAATTGTTTTCATTTTTCATCATATCATTGTTTGTATTTCACTATTTTATTTCTTTTCACTTTTCTTTTTCAGTTTACAAAAAGAAATACAAAATTATACCTTGTGAAAACACCAAGTGTCAGACATACACATAAGTTAACCACTTCCTAATTTCTAGCTGCACCTATTGAACACAATTTAAACACAAATTTTACAGGAATAGAACCAAAATAATTATATATCAACCATGTGATTAAATGTAATGACGGCTGTGATTTTTTTTCTTCCGTCTGTAAATTGATTTGTGTCGACTTTCTCCAAGTGTGGGTTGAAATACAGGCATTCACTCTTAGGCTACTTTTTTTTTTTTTTTCCCAGTCTGGGAACATAAATGACTGCAGTGGTTATGGAAAAGATGTGACTCAGAGGTCTTTGGCTAACAGAAAACAAAAAACATATTGCTAGATGCAATTATTTTTTGTTCAATTGGTGTTTGTTTTTTTTGTGTTGACTACCTTTTTGATCATGTTTTTTACAACTTAAAGTTCAAATAAATGAACACAGGTAGCAGTACTTACAGTAATACTGACCTTAAGCTCAGGGTCGGGACCTAAAATGGGTCACAAATCCTTTTCTATTAAAACACATAAAAATGCTATGACACGTGAATAATTTCCCTGAATCCAGAGGTTGAATGTAGCTCAAGAACATTACCTCGCATATGTCATAGCTGTACATTACTGAAGTATTTCCATTTTATGAGGGAAAAGGGAAGAGGAGAAAAAAAGTTATTTGTTTTTTTTATGTCCTATTACACTTTTAAAGTTACTTTCTGGAAACTATGGCTGCCACATCCTCTCGAGTACAGATATTTATTTTTATATACCCAGTATTTGACAAATTACTATAGTTATTTTCAACTGTATGCATTTTTAATCTTTTTACTTTCTTGTGATAACCCCTAGCAGAATTGTAACAGCATAAAATACTACATAAATGCAACTTTAATGCTGTATTTTGTAAGTATTTTGATGATACTGTATGCAAATTCATGCATATATACTGTATGTATCATTCTGAATATTGCATTTCGGCATGGTTCAGTTCACCCTTGCACCACATTATTGTCCTTTCACATAAACGATTCAAAACGACGCAGATCCCTCCATCGCTCAAGAGATGTATATTGCTATATTTTTTTCAATGTGTTGCAAGAACAGAGGTCAGGCGATTGTTACACAAGTATACATAAAAAAACATATTTGATGCTTTTTTTTCCCCTATCCACCCATTATGTAAATAATGACAGAACTTATGTAAACTCCAATTTCTTGACTGAATGGTAACGACAATGTGACACTGAATTCAGGAACCACAACATGTTTAATAATTGTAGACAATTGTACTATGAATACAGTTATGTTGTGTAATTTCACAGTGCTGTAATACAGTATCTTAGTGACAGGTGCATTCTATTAACGTCATACTAAAGATGAAGAGAACAATATATTTGGAAAAGTAAGTCTTGTTTACTTGGAAACATTCATTATATTTACTCATAACATTTACACATTTAACTAAGACATGCTTTACATAGTGATATACTGCATACAAATCTATAATCATGTCAAAATATGACACTGTTAGCGTTCAAACATAATGATGATTTAATGTGTAGCTGTCTTCATCTGCACACTTTCACAGATGTATCTTAAATACACATCACGTCTATATTTCTTATGCAAAAGGCGGCATTTAAATATATAATGGAACGAAACTAAGTGATGTCAATTCACTCTGCTACATTATGTTGCTAATAGCTGCCTTTCCCAGTACACAAAGACTTGACAGGATTGCTTTTATGCAGTGGCCGCGTGACTTGTCAGCTGACGAGTGGCATATGATGTTCAAGATAAATTAATAACAGTAATTATGGCTTCATCACTCAATACAACACTGTAAGAATGTGGATATGTAACTTTTTCCTACTGAAAGTTTCACCATTGAGTCATTATTATAAGTTAATTTACTGCCATGGATAAAAGAAGGAACATATATAACGAAATGCAATTATGCTTTATATATATATATATATATATATATATACGTATATATAGACAGACTGTAACATTATTTTCTTGCTTAGTTCCTTTTCCTTGATGTCCTTTGAGAAGGTTACTTGATTTTTCTTCCTCATGTAATTTTCTAGGATTTAATCATGATAATCATATCACTCAGACTTCATTATATTGGAAAGAAGTTATATATTTGTATGTTTCTAAAGGATTAAAAACATTTAAGAGTTTAGAGTGCATTCTTCAGTGGCATCTCACAGTGAAGTTGTAGATCTTAACCGATGGAAGACTTCTTTACCCTCCCCTATGGTGGCTGCTAAAAACACAAAATATCCTTGTTAGATGCCCTGTTTTGTTTGGTCTTTCTAGCATTTTTAGTTTAGGGCATGTTAGTTCACACTCACTAACAAGGTGACACCTTAATATCAGAATACCACCAATTATAAAATAGTTAAAAATGAAGATGAGAAAGTGTAGAAACAGACTCCCTATAGACAATCCACTGCATAAATGATTCATTCTACCAAAAAAGGATTGTGTTGGTGCAAAACTGATGCAAACTAGACCAAAATTATCTGCATAATGCACAAAGGGTGCATTCACAAGGACAAGTTTATTTATTTAGCACATTTACAACAACGTAAAGTGCCCAAAGTGCTGTACAAACATATAGGTAAAAATAAAAGATATAGTAAACCTAATAAAAAAATATATGGATATAGAAGGTAAGATGTACTAAAACTGATAAAACAGATAAATAGCATCTAAAAACACAACCAGAAGATAAAACAAATAAAAGTCACACACTTGTATTAAAAGCCAGTGCAAATAGGTGCAACTTTAAAAGAGAAGTCTTCAATAGACTGTGCACATGTGACATAATGGGGCAGAGTGTTCCAGAGCCTTGGACCTGCCACAGAAAAGACTTCACTGCAAACAATGAGGCCAAACATAGCACCAATGTCATTTACATTTATGCAAATGCCACAGATGGGAATATTCATATCAGTCGGTGCAAAAATTGTCCCTATTATATGCACATATATGCAAATAAGCCTTGTTGCAAAAATCAGTTCATAAAAGATCAGCGCCGGTTGCCCCGTGCAGTTCACCTCATGCAAATATCACCTACTGAACTCACTTCCATATGCTTCTCTCTTTATCTATCTCTCCAAATGTTTGAGTTTGGGAGGCTTGGATGATAGTAAATTATTGTTCAGTGATGCCAGGTATGAAACTTTGGTCATATATTGGAGGGATCAAATTCAGTATATGTGTTTATCTTAGGGTTTGAAGCACTTTATTGTACAAAAGCACTGCTGATTATGACTGCTTTATCACATATCCACATATTCTTATTATCCCGCAATCCCAGAGTGTAACAGCTGCAGAAAACAACACCGACAGGGGTTCGCTGTGCACTCCATTCCTTTTAGATCCATTAATCCAATATTATGTTCAATTGCTGCAGTTAAACCCCTTTAAATCTGACACACTGGACCTTTAAAGGTAAGAGTGCTACAGGTTTTGATCTGATTTCATCTTATTACTGTCTGGCCTTAATATTTCTTTGACAAAAGATGGACATCATAAAGGTTTAAGACACTTTTACCTTATCTTATGAACCAAAGAGGACTCCATCTACTACGTCAAGTGTATTATGTAAGTTTATCTCCCTTTTAATTCTTTATATCTGTTCTCTTTTAAGACCATGTTGTGTGCCACCTTTTCTAACACCTGACATTTGAAACACCCTCAATATAAGTCCTCACCGGCACTTAAGAAAGAACCTAGTCTTTTCATGAGAAGAAATACATGCTTCTCAGTGTCTCTGGCAGCTCTGCAGAAAGTTGAGCGAGTAATTTCTGATTAATTGTACTAATGAGAAAACAAGAAAAAGGTTGGGGCACCCATTTCCCTGCAGACTAACGCTGAGAAATTTGAGAAAATACAGCTCGGCTTTACAATTCAACATTAGAAATTCTGTTTTCTTTTTTCCTCCATGCAAATATAATTGATTAAAGACTATGAACAAATGCTCAAGATTTTGATCCTATTAGTGTACGTTAACACCAACATTTTACAGAGAGCACTTCTTGAAATTAATTGAAAATATTTAATTACCTTGAATAATTATCCATCCTTTTTGTGTAGTTTGCATGTTCTCCTCATGTCTACATGGGCACTTTAATGAAGCCTTTCAGAAAATGAACCAATGAATGAATTATCCATCTTTTTTTTACAGTGGCGCGTCTTTCATTTTGGACTCATGCCTAAGACTTAGTGTTTACATCTGTATATCACTGAGGTGTTAGTGTAAGAAATTAGCGGGTGTCTTACGATGAGATTAAAAGTGCAGAAAAATAGCAGCACAGAAAAGGCACCAGTTCAACTCTAATGACTTTGCCAAAAGCACCTACATAGCTGAAATAGAAACTCGCCAAGAGTAAATGAGGAAACTCATTACCCATGTCAGTTTTGCTCACTGATGAGAAGCACACTATTCTAACTCAACAACCGCCATGGGGGAAAAGGAATGGGAAAAAAAAGAATATAGTAACCCCGAAATTGGCCACTTTATTCAGGTGTAAGTGCAGACGTTAACAGGGTAATTCGGCTCTGCATGATGAAACTCTCATTATCACCTCGGAAAAAAAGGACCAAACTAATTCTTGATGCCTAATCAAGATGGTAATCAAACCCAGAATGCCATGCCTCCTCTGCAAACTACCTGCTTTCACACATTAAAGCGCAAAAGCAAATTTTATGCTCCTGGATTTCACTACAGAGCTGTTTTAGGTGACATGCATGCAAGACTTTTGGCCAAAATTGAAACCGTCGCATACATCGCATACTGAAATTAACTTTGACCAAAATAACACATCTAAAATGATTGCATGATTTCCTCCCTGCTTTTTGCTGAAAGCAGATGATAAGTCTGTCTTTGACCTCCTCATAATTCTACAATTCTACATAAAAATCATGTAAATTAGCACAAAACTGTAATTAAGGTTTAATTATGGAGGCGGAAACACAGTCCTGTCTGTGTGCGACTCATTGAAGTTTGAAGTGAAAAATGAAAAATGCAGGTCTGGCTGTGATATCAACAAACAAGTGGAGCTTATCTGCTGCTCCAGTCACTCCCTCACCGCTAATGAATCACCTCTCTGGAGGAAATGAGCACGGAACACCTCTGTGTTGTGAGCAGGGCCGCTCAAAAGGTGAAACCGAGTACATAAATTGTGCATAAATTCATCGGTCGCCCCTGATTGGCGACTTCAAAATAAGTTCCACTCTTTGATAGCGCTGTGGCAGGTTCAAGAGAGTGGGTGAGTTTTAGCGGAGGTTAGATGAGCCGCCCCTTGTTTCCAGGCAACGTAAATAAAATGATTCCTTGGATTGGCGATGCAGTGTCTACAAGGGGAAGGTGGTGAAAAGGAAAGAGAAAACCTTTGAACATGTGATACATCCACTAATCTGATTTTGCAGTCAGTTGGAGTAAAATGACCGGCTGAGAAGACAGGTTTGGCTTTAATTCCAGTACAATCCCACTTGTCCGTTTCATTAATATTCAGAGGGCAGAGTCTCAGCTCTTTTAAGGTTTTTTTCGGCAAAACTGTTAAAGATATCACTTTGCAGAGTAAAATCCAAAACATTAAGTGACAAAAGCAGCCGCAAGAAAGACCTAGAAACATAAGACATAGATAATATCACAGGACAGGGTTAGAGTTAGGGGTGATGTGTGAACTCTGGTAAAAACACAGTAGAACAAACGTAAGGTTTTAAGCCTGAATGAAAATTAAATAAAGTAATAAAAACATCTGAGGAAGTCTGAATTTGCCTCCTGCATACTGGGCATTCATTACTATATATGTTTTGCCAAATAGTGCATATTATATATTGTCAAGCAATAATTTTGTTAGCAGGAAGCCTGTTTAGGTAAATTAGGTAGTGATACTGATTCCACGTGTTGAATCAGGATTTCTCCAGCGTGTCAAAGTTTTTTGACTTATCCACCGGTCACTATATATAGACATGAGTATCAGTTATACCAGTGTGCATTCCACCAGTGTTTTAGTTCTATTCAGATGGTTTTCAATACCTAGATGAAAAAAAACAAGAAGCTGGTCGCAATTTTCCTGATCCTATATTCCCCTTAAAGCCCAGCTTTATATATTTAACAGCTTAGAACTTGTACAAATGGTGCAACATTTTCTGTTCAACCATAGGGTCCCAACAGTTTGGCAACATGGTAAAATTATATGAATGGATGGGTTGCAGGATGTACATTTTCTCCTTTTTTTCCCCATGTTTGGATGATGTAAGACATACGAATGATTAATTATTTCATCAAGAAAGAAAAGAGAAACAGAGACTAGTCTATCTATCCATCCATCAACACTTTGAATATGTTTGTTTCAAAAATAAAGACCGAATTAGAAATGCATCTTTTAGGTTTTCAGCTCCTATAAGCTTCAGTCTGAGCTCCACCTACAATCACCGATTCCTTTGACTGGTTTGAAAGACAGCATTAAAACTCTGGAATCAAGGATGTTCATCTGTAAATGTCTGGACTGAGGGTATATGTTTTTTCTGTTTGTAAATGCTTTTATTATTGTGAAACTGTAATTATGCGACTGTATCGCTGCCGTCTCCCTTGAAACACTGACCCCCTCCACCCCAATGGGACCAACCTAAATAACCTTAAATAAAGGTGAAATTAAAATCACTATTGGTTCCCTAAGGTAAGGAAACTCCCACAAAATCCACACTCACAGGGGACAGTGTCTGAAACATTCTGGAGCAATTTAAAGCCAAACCGAACTGCCGCCTGATCTGATCATGATCATTTTAATAGTAAAAACAAATCACAGTCAGATGTAATCTTCATCACTGTATGGCCCCTGAGATCTGCAACAGTCATTATCAGTTTCAACTGCCACATCACACTGAAGCCTCTTGAGGTATCACTGGGAACAGGCATGAAAAACATCGAAACTGTTAGCAACAGGATGAAGAGGTGTTCGCCGTGCATGTCAACAAGACCACTGAGGATAGGAAGGTGTCAGTTGTCAAGAAAAAAATATGACTGAGTGAGATTTTACCAGTAAAACCCTGTATGTTTTAGTCTGGTATCAATGACACATCTTTCACTGACACACAGGTGAATGACTATCATTTACTATTATAAAAAAAAGGTATAAAAAAATTGTCTGTACCCTTATTTATGAAGTGTGTATGAGGGGGAAAAAAATGTAAGAAATATTATCGTTGAAAGCAGAAAATTTGGTTTAACTGCCAAATTCTAGAATATGGCATGTTTGTGTATATATCTATATGTGTATGTGAGTGTGATTCCTGCTCTTGGTGTCACTACACTAAAAAAAATAGTTGAGAATAATACAGAATAATTTCTGTGTAGCACAAAACAATGGAGACATGATCACAAAACAGTAAACATAAGACAACACTCACTGTTTCATGATGCAACCTTTGTTTTTTGCATTTCTTCGACTCGTTCAGTGAGTTGTAGCGGTAGAAAAATAATACTTGTTTTCTTGGATCTGTTTAGTTTAAGCTTAGCAAAGTGCAAAGTTTGATACATTGTTCTTTTGTTTAATGAAATGTACTGGTCTCAGACTTTTAACCTGTTTTTGTTTGTTTCCGTTTACGTGAATGTGTAGCATGTATATGCTACTACAGGCACCAGGCTTAAGAGGCTTTGAAATAAAACTTGAAATATAATATCTTCTCTGCTGGGTATGAAAATAACAATCGTGCTAAGTGAAGTTTAAAATATATATCATTTAAAGTTTCAACCACCTCCCTATGTATAAAGTGCGGCAAAGTAATGTGGCTTCAAACTGAGGTGAGTTTCATCATTTTCACAGTGACTTCCCATTGTTTTTAATGGGAAATTTCTCTATGTATTTCACAGCAGGGATAATTAATATGTTGCACGATAACAAGGATGTGAATCCTCATGTATTATCTTATAGCAATATTAATTTAGACCCAGAACAGGTCATTTGTTTTCCACATATTGGTTGCCACATAACCACCAACACCTGCGCTGTTTATTTACAGCAGCTGTAAATAAAGACCTATTTACCTTAAACTGCCGGTTGGTATAATTGGTCAGTTTATATTTTCCCCACAAGTAAGTCTACACATAGCTGGAACCTCTGCAAGAAGAAGGGGAGTAAAGGATAGAGTCCCACGTTGACCGAATAAAATGTTCATTTTATTAATGCATTTATTTCATCAAACGTTTCATGGATGTGTGTACTATATTTTATAATTGATTTATACTGAAATACTGCATTTTAGAGATCAAAAGAGAGCCATTGATAGGCAAGATCTACAGGAAATTGTGAGTTTGTGAAGCGCTATATTATAGAATGAAAACAATAACCAGTATGCCTGCCCTCTGACAAGCAATGATCAAGGTTACATTTAATTTGATTTAATGATTTATTCCAAACATGCAATGAAAGTTAACATGTATGTGAACAAGTAAAACAGAAATAATAGTACAAATCAACAATGGAGACAATCTAAAAAAAAACAAAAACCAAAACAGCACAATAGATTCATTTACATGCCCGAAAAGGGAGTGTCTGTCTTTTTCTGGCCTAGCATTGTTGGCTAGTGTCAGAGTGTCTTAACACTGACAGGAAAAGATAAAAAACAAATGTCCAGTGCTCTTTGATTAATAATAATAAATAATAATAATAATAATAATAATAATAATA
>JAPQRQ010000014.1:4785555-4800430 GCA_037367365.1 Apogon talboti | reverse complement strand
ATAAGCACCTCTATGGGCAGCAGGAGAAAAATACAAAAAAAAAATAAATAAATAAATAAATAAAAGGTTAGGTTTGGTTAAGTTTAGGAAAAGATGTGCGTTAGACAAAAAAAAATTGTTGTAGTAATAAACATCTGCATACAAGATGAAAGTGTCAGGAATTAAGAAATTCAATTCTAACATATTAATTAATTGGCTAAAATAGTGTGACAAGCAACCACCTGTATATACAGTCTCCCTAAAATAAATATCCCACAATGAACTATGGCCATGATAACAACAACAACAACAACAAAAACAAATGTACAATAGCGGAAGGTGAACAAAGCCCAGTAGCCAGTAGCATTATACAGATGCCATTAGAGTCAGTTGTACTGCACAGATGGTGAGGTGGGATTGGCTGGTTACCAAGGTTATATGGCTCCAAGTGGCAAGGAAGCTTTCAGATAGTGACATGTATTCAAGCCCTGAGTGTCTGAGAAGATAGAAGAAAAAGATGTAGTTCATTTGGACAAAAGTATGAAAGGGTGAATGCAATGAAAATCAGAAAAAAAAGAAGTCCATTCAGAGCTGTTTGGAGGCGACTACTGCCTCTGTAGAAAGAAATGATAGTTTCTAATACATGCTCCATCCACTCTAATTCAAATATTTTGCAAAACTGATACTTTTCTGCACATTTTGGCCCCTCGTTTTGGTTGAAAAAACCAAAAATGCTTTCCAGACTGAATGTTTTTTCCAAGACCCTGGTTTGTGTGAATCGGGAGAAATGTTGGCATCAAGCACAAAGTCACACATGCCCAGTGTAGCGTTGTATAAGGCACATTTGTCTGTAACCATAGCAACAACAATAACAGCAAACTTTACAATAACAACAAATTTAATGTGTCTTTTGAATGCTGAAAGTCCTATTCTATCAGTCGTTATAAAGATACTACTCCTGGAAACTAATAATGTTTCACATATTTCTACCCTTAGCCATATTTTTGTACTTTGTCATATTTATTACTTATATTTATATTTCATATTTATATCCATACCTCACATTTCCAACCCTATGTTGCCTTCCATCTACATTCCTATATTAACTGTTTTTTTTTGTTTTGAACACTTTGTGGTAAAGAATATCTCATTGAACTGTACTACTCATTTTTTTTGCCATGACAACAAACACGATTCTGTTCTGTTCTGTCCAATATAAATTGTCGGGTTGGAACAGGTGGAACTGAGTCGACTAACGTTAGTTTCTTTGCAGCTTGGACATTTAACAGACACATTTAAACACAATGCAGCGAGCAAGTTCATGGCAACATAACTTAAGACCTACCATATAAAATTTAATACCTTTTAAAGACTTGTTTAAGGCAGATTTGTAAATCCAATTGCTTTAAGACTTTTTAAGACCCTGTGAGAACCCTGTACTACTTCTAGATGAAAATATACATTCTTTTGCAGGGGGACTAGCTTCAGACAAGCAAGAAATAATCAAGAGCATGATTCTCTGTAACAAAACAAACAAAAAGTTGTATTTGTATCTGACATTTTTATGAAAGAGATTTTCTTTTCTTTTCTTTTTCTAACTTACTTGTAAATATGTCTATTATGCACTAAACTGATCTGAGCTGGGAACAAATAGTGTCTTTTCAAGCCCAGTGCTTAAATATTTAAAGATTATTAACACTTAAGCAATATTCCCACTGAGATAGTGCCAAAGGGGTTGCTGTGAGATTTGTAATGCAAATTCATCGTCTCAGTAGGCAGAGGGATATGAACAAGCTTGTAAATATGCAGAGCATATGGAAGTATTACCCAGGGATCTTCATGAGAAATGAGCAGGTCAGTGCAATCGCGCTATGAACATGTGACCTCAGCAGTTCCAGTGTTTATTGCATGGAGCCGCGTGGTTTCATGAGACGTACTATGACTTTCAAATACTTGTCATTCAGTCAAAATAAAAGAAAATTCTAATGCAGACGCATGCGCATTTGCAAACAGGTTGAATAATGGAATAATGGGTCACTCCGGAGAAGCAGGTGGATCTGTGAATGACTCTAAGCAACCTGTTTGTTTAGATTTTTTTTAATTAAAGGTGTGTAAAAGATGCTAATTCATGTTTCTTGCCCAGCAGCGGCTCACATTTACAAGATGCAGTCACAACAAATGTACTCACTGCCTATTAAAAAAACATAAACATCATAAAGAATGGAAAAGGGAAAGACAATGGCCTCGGGCTGAACTTTTACCTTGGAGTGACATCATCCACAAACATTTTCCCATTTGCCTCAAGTTGTTTATATCCCTCAGAGCTCCAAGGAAACACTGCTGATTCTTATTTGTACAAGTAGAGGTGTTTTCAGATTCAGGCTCTGCTCTTTTTATTTCATTAATTTCCTGTCTGATTCTTATCCCAGCATGCAAGAATCTGTTCAATCTGAAGTTGAGAGCAGGCAAAATTATTGAAACTGTGAAGCAATCCTTTTTCAAATAATATTTATGGATAACATTCATTCAATAGTGGTGTAAATTAATTTCTACTTCTGTGACAAATCAGAATATGTATTGTGGTTTGAAAGGCTTATTTTCATTCCTGTGAGCACATTTGTTTGTGCAAAATACTGAAATAAAGTGCTAAGGCTGGAGAATGATATTAATAATAATAATAATAATAATAATAATAATAATAATAAACAGGCTTTTTATTTATGGTGGCTGAGCTTTTTTTTTTTTTTTTAATAACTTCACACTAACTTGTTCTTCTATGAAATGTTACCAAACCAGCAACATCTTGCAAAAATATTTTTCCCATGTAGGACAAAAAAGAAAGGATTTGATGATATCGTCAGGAAAATTGAAGGTAAACTAAAAGAGTTGTGACAGTTACATTATGGAGTAATAAATAGTTGATGAACACTGTCTGTCATAATATCTCACAACTTTAATAAACATAGGAACAACTGCCTGGTTGATAAATATATTGTACAACACAGAGACAGAAAAAGAAACCAGTGTTTCCCCCAGAAATTAAAGAATTGATCAAACAATTAGCAATTACGTGTTATTTTTACTAATTATTTATTGTTGAATGTGTCTGTTATTTGTGTTTTAACTGTGTGATATATTTGCTGCTACCTATCTTGGCCAGGACTCCCTGTAAAAGAGGTTGTTAATCTCAATGGGATATTTTCTGGTTAAAAAAAAAAAAATCATCACATCACTCTATACGTAAAACCCTTAGAAATCCTTAAACAATGTTATGCAATTGTTGACCTGAATCTTATGTAGAGCACCATTAAGGTTGCATGTTATTATATGTTTTTTTTGTCAAACTGTCGTTTATGTTGTGAGTACTTTCACATACAATGCAGATATTATGGAGTGAAAAAACTGTATTTTTATCAGAAGAAGGTTCCTTTTGTCCAAGCTTCTGCTCTGTGAATAAAGGCATCAACCAATCAATGTCACCTTGGATCTGTAGATTTCTGGCAATGCTGTTTTCAGTGCAGTACAAAGGGTAGTGTTTGGAGCAGGTTAGTGAGGAGCATCTATAAGGTGAACATCATATGGATCATAAAAGGAAGTTTTTCCTCACCACTGTTTGCTCCTGTAGGATTCTGTTGGGTTTCTGGAAATTGGCTTGAGAGTCTGGTTTAGACCAGCTCTATATGTAAAGTGTCATGAGATAACTTCTGTTATGATTTGGTGCTATATAAATAAAATTTAATTTGATTTGATTTGATTTGATATGGTCCAGATCTGGTTAGTGCCATGTGTTTCTACTTATTTGGACACTCGATATAGACTCAGAGGATCAGACAAACTGACTGTAGATGAGACTCCAGGTGATGTTTAACCCTCAAGGATCCATCAAGCATCTACTGATCTAAAAGTATAAATATGTTAAAATGATTCTGATTAAAATAGTTTTTCATCTTTTCATGGTTGTCAGATATGACCCATTTGGACGTTCAGAGGCTCCGTAGTGAACGTGGAAACACTATCCTCTGCAAAATTGATTCACCAGTAAAACCCATGGGGTTTGACAAATGATAGTGATTGTAGACGTTTGTTTTCATGATCAGTTAATGATATATTTGCTGGCAAAAGTCACTTTTTCTTCAGTTTTATATGTTTTGATACCTTTGAATTTACTTTTAGCTTTTATGAACCTCTATGTGATCAGAAAAATACCTGATTTTGAAAATGCAAAATGCAGAGGATAATATCATAATGGATGGCGTTAAATCACATATAAATGACACAAAATTATATCTAAAAGGGTTAATCCATTTCTGTTAATGTCAAAAGGGTTAATGGCGTTAATGGAGTTACTGGAAATGTGGATAATTCACTTTGTTTGAGGGATGTTTCAAAATTAGTCACAAATTCACTGGAGATTTTATCAAAACACAGCAAGTATAAGAAAATCAAGTAGTAAAATGGGAATTTACTTTCTCAAAACATCATTTCTCTGGAGAAGCTTTCAGCAAGTGTCATGTTTATGACTGTGTTTTTAGGACTGAATGTTCATGTTGCTCTGACAGCTGAAGTTAGAACATTGGCTGTAATATGAAAGGCTTGTGCACGTTGTAATTATTAGGATGAAAACAGTTCTATCAAGACACTGCAATCACTGTGTGAACTCAGTGACCATGAATGTAACCAAATATGACTCCCCCCCCCCCCTTCCCCCCGCAAGAACACTTACATTTCTTTCAACATGGGGGCGGGGCCAAGGACACTGGTCGATAAATCCATAATCCATAAAGAATTCTAACTAGTCATAGAAACATTAGCTTACCTTGTTGTCATTGCTGATCACAGGGATCATGCTTCTGTAAAACAGGGTTAGGGTTAGTAATGAGCATACGTCCATGTGGCCAATGGACTGTCTTCTGCCGCCTTCACCCATTGGCTGAACACCAACAGGAAATAGAACTTTCATTTTTGATTCTTTAAGGTCTCACAGTCTTGCTTTTTTGAGCAATTAAGTTATGGGTCAAAAGTGTGGTGTAACGCAACATGCACATAGTAAAAGATTACTGAAAATTGATTAGTAATGCCTTACACTACTGCGTTACAGCAAAAAGTCATCTGTTACTGCAACGCCTTACTTTTGTAACGTGTTACTCCCAACACTGTACATCAGTGTGACACGTAGGCACATGTTTGCTGTGTCTGCGGAGGACAGGTGCTGTGCTGACGGTCTTTTCAGGGGCAGAATCCGTCCTTGCACGCTGAGACAAGGAGGGGGAGGTCACATACGAATCCCAGGAGGAAACCGTGAGCGGCGGCGTGCGTTTCTGCAATGGACTGATGAAGCGAGAGAAAGGAGAAAGCTGAGGCAACCGAAGAGCTACAAGAAAGGAACGGAGAGGAGAGAGGGAGCCGGGTGCTGTGACCTCTCCTGTCCCTGTAAAGCTGCAGTTTACTTTTGTAATCCCCTACTGAACAGCTAAGGGGGAAATTCACACTGTGCTTCCCAGGAGGAAATAAAGGTGACAGTGGTAATGATAAATTTTGCACTTGGTGGGTTAAACGTGGGAATGCTACTAGACGGATAGACCTAATTCCTGTAACTAGTACAGAAAAGTCTCCCGCTGAATAAACTTAAACATCATTATTTTAAATATAGAATAGCAGAGATCACTTGTTTATAGAGCGCAAATTGTCAGATTGGACCAATCAGCTTCATTTATAAGAGCTAGAAGGAGCAAGCAGAGAAGTACATTGTGCTTGCTTTGTATTTATAGCAAAGCATACTTGGTAATTGTGTTTCGATCTGTTCTGTGTGTCTGTTATTATTCTTGTTTAGTAGCACCTTAACGCTGAGGCACAGGCTAATGAAAGTCTCCTCAAGCTTGCCTGTAGCTAAAGATGACCGAGTCTCTCCTCAACTGTACCGAATGCGGTTCAGCCACCTCAATAATGTAAGAGATTATCATCCACGTAATTGCAGAGAAACATGCATTTGCATTTCAAACCACTGCACGTAGTCCTCCTCGTAGAAGAGCATCCCGCCTGAAGTGGTCCTATAGAATTGGGAATTCACCAAAGCTAAGTCAATACACACGTTAACCCTTTATAGGACACTCATAGAAAAATACTCTGAAATTCAAGATTTCAACCTTCGTGTGTTATTGGAGGACATAACACAACTTTATTACTTTTGTGAAATTTTTCAAAATTATTTATTGTCATGTAGAATAGCAAAGTCAATGAAGTTACCGTATTTGGTTCCTTATTCATAAGTGGCAAAAAAAAGAAAAATTCAAGAAGTAGTGTATATAAAAAAATACAAGAAAATCACATGTAAGGTGAAAGTAATATGTTATTTAGAACATCATTTTAAAACATTACAACAACATAAGTGCTGATCCAGACACCTGTCAACATCCACATTATCCCTTTGAACATCATTACATACATTAGTACCATTACTTCATGGTACCTAACAAAGCAGGTACACTCACTGTTTATGCAGAGGTGGACCTTACAGACCCTGTAGACCACATTGGACCTGAGATTGTTGCCTCACTGTCTTCACTAGAACTTTTGGTGTAATGTGACCAAACATAGTCACTTACCCAATAAAGGGTTAATCACTGTCATCTTTCAAATGAACTGCAGAGAGATGTTGTTAACCAGCGCTTCTGCACTCGTAGGTACTCATCTATTCAGTGCCCTGTTCTTGTTGACCTGGCAAGGAGTGCAGGAAACAATTTTGCAGACAACTGCAGGGAAGGCGACGGAGTTCAGGGACGCCAAGGTGTTGCAATGAGATATCACAAGACTCAGCCAGGTTGATATGCTATAGTGGGGCGAAATAAGAGAAATCTCTAGGAGGAGATCAGATCGATCTCAAGCTGCATAACCCCAAGAATCAGCTTAAAGAAAGAAAGAGAGAATGTCAGTTCTGGCATCTGACATCAAAGTGATATCTCCCCCTCAGATGTTTTTTTCCCCCTTTACCTGAAAGGCCACAACATGCCCCTCCTCCTCCTCCCCCTCTTCTTAGAGTGCAAAAGAAAGTTTGCTGAAGCTTTCTGAACTGCTGCAACAAGAAACATAATACATAGTGAAATTGAACCTGATCACTCTCCATGAGATTAGATATTGATTTGCCCTCCAATCGACTATAAAGATCTCCCTCAAGATTAACTAATCATACTTCATACCTTTATTTTCACTCTTTTCCATGGATTAAACAATCTGAAGTGATTGTAGGGCTTATGGTGTGGAAATCTGCCTTAATAATAATCAATACAAACATATAAATATATATATATATATATTTTAAATTTATGCTCAACTTTGTTCTGGCACTGTAAGTTTTGGGTCTGCTATTTACATCTTATTTCTCCTGTTTCGTAGAGAAAAACCTGTTTTAAATGTCAGCAGAGATCACAGGTTACATCCCCTTAGATGTAATTTTTAACATAAGCTAACATGTTATTTTTATTTATTTTATATTGGTATTGTATGATACAATGCCCTTTATTTCCATGCAAATTTGGCATTTGTCTATGAGAGTGTGAGCAGGCGTCATGATAACATGTTATCAGGAGTGTCAACTCACATTCACATATTTAGTGAGTATAGACATATGATACAGAATAATAAAACTGGCTGATATACAGTATGCTGAAATGCAGTCATATTTATCACCTAAAATATGTTGCCCACGGTGAATTATGATGTTTGACATTTTGCAATATGCCATATAAATAATTTATTATTAATAATGTTACTAGTTTGTTGGCGCTGGGATTCAGCGCTTTCATTTCTCTTTCATTTTGAGATAACCAGAGAAAGTTTGCAGCATATTTTTGACCAGTTGTGTTTAAAAATCGGGAGTAAGAACAAGTGGTATCGACCCGATTCCACATGAACCTCCAGTGCAACTTGGACCGATACGAGGAGCCGGGACCTCATTCATCACCTTGTCAAGTGTTCAATCTTAAAATGTGATTCATCTCTGCCGTTGACCTCTGACTGTGTATCACCACTTCCTGTTGTGATGGCTGTGTGATGTTGTCTTGGGCAAAATGGATGAAGAGACCATTTTTACCTTTGCTTTTATTTTAGGCTGAAAACTAGAGAGAAAGTGAGGAAAGTTGAAAATATAACTATGTGAATTCATAATTCCAGAACCCAGCATCACTATAATATAATATAATAAATAAAAATGGCAGCAGAAAAGGCCATTTTTACCTTAAGTGTTTTCACACAACAGTAAGTGAATGAAACAGATAGAAAATAAATACCAGTAACTATTTACGACTTAAAACACTATTGTTGTGTGGACTAGAGACCCAAATATAGACAAATACAACCCTGATTCGTGTGGATGGGGTATTAAATTCACTGTCCAATCAAACATGCAAGATTATAACTCCACGCAGGAATTCATTTTGTCCTATAAACTTCAGAGCACATTATATAGACTTAATCACAATACAGTTGCATTCTCAAAAACATTTATTACAATTCATTTAAATTGTGAAGTAATATTTCAATGATTTTACTCATTTTAATCTAACCACATGTATCCCGCTGCTTCACAACATGGTTAATAATTGTAGCATGGACAGTCCTCACATGAAGATTGGCACACATGCAGAAGAACTACAATCCCCAAACACTATTGCACTTAAGTAGAGCCAAACCCCTGCTGATTAATCATGGATGAAAGTTGAAAAAGGGTCATAAGAGAAGGAAAAGTACCTTACCACATAACTCACTCCTGTGATTGATTGACTGACTTACTGGCTGACTAATATTTGTTTTCTTGCATTATTTTAGCCACCGCAATATATGCAAAGAAGCTCCCTGATGTTGAATATACCTACCCTTCAGCTGTTTGCATATTATGAGTCATGAAACATTTTGGCAGGTAATTCTAAGGCACCTAAGGTCTATACATTTTTCATATGATTCATTTTTCCTGCAGCCGCATGGTGTCTAAACAAAACAAATTACTCCCTTTCAAAAGGAACTTTTAATGCACCTCAGTTGGAGAAATCAAAGCAGGCTCCATTTTTTCCCCCTTCTGTTTTCACTGAATAAAAGGTGAGGATAACAAATACAGCTCCATATTTGCAGAGGAGGGTTTAATTGGTCAGTGGTATCGTGTATCTGAGCTTTTCTACTGTTGCACAAACATGACCACAGGCAAGGAACACGACTTCACTCTACGCCCTAAACAGTATTGAAATGAAAAAGTAAAATAGAACTTTAATATTTTTAAATCTTTTGTGAAGAAATCCACTATTACTAATGAAGCTGATTATTTTCATTAAGGTAGGCAAGAAAAAAAAATCTGCAAAGTTGTATTTTTGCAGTATGTTACAATCTTTATACACATTATAAACAGGGCTAGAGATCACATATGAGCGGTTCCTTAGTGGTATCATGCAGATTGTATCATTAGAAGAATAAGAACAAGTGGTGCCAGGCACAACAAACCACGTCCCTCGCACATATTGCAGCTTATTTTGGCATCGATCCAGCTGATGTCATCATGTCTATGCATGTGCTGATGTCGGCATATCAATTGCCTCTATATACAGTATGTGCCAAGATTTAAGTAAACTGAAACAAAATTGATGTTTTTATAGACATTTGACATTTCATCCATTATAAGTAAATGGGAAAAAAAATTTTTTTAAAATGTTGTAAAAAATTTGAACTTTGACCTGCTTTTCCCAAAATGTAATCACATCTATTCTGGGGCACTGGCAATCTATAAACCCAATTAGGTATTAATTCAACTAATAGTTTTGCTGCTAAAGTGTTAACAAACAAACTGAATAAAAAATAATGCCCCAACTATAAATGTACTTTAAATTACAGAAAGTGTTGCACATTGCTAGCTAGCTTATGATCATTCTTTAACATGTCTGCACAAAAGTATGTAGTTTTAGTCTGTTTTAGGTCATGTCAGAGGAAATCGTTTCTTCATACATTAATTATTTTCCGGTCTTTATTTGGGTCTGAATTCATGCAGTGAGTTCGATTTCCACAGATGTTATAGAATTCTGTCAAAATTTAAGAGCATTTTTGGTTCATTATAAATCTTGGGAAAACAACCTGAAAACAACTGTGCAAATTAGGCCACCACACTTTCTGGGTAATTAATGGGAAACACTGCAGCTGTCACAGATATACAGTATGTGCACTTAGGAAAATGTGTTCATGGCGTTAAGTTAATCGGCTATTGTCAAAATATTAGAAAAAATATCAGAAAAACATAAGCTTCATGTCAGACAGTAGTTAGGAGCCATCAGACATGGAATCCTCCAGAAATCAGAGAAAACTAGAAGAAAGCTCGTTATCATTTGGCTGTATTTTACATTTTAGAGGTGATTTAGGTTGCAACTTTATAAGATCATCATATCACGCCTGATACCATCAAGTTTTATTCATTAAACTAAAACTCAGCTAATCAAAATAACACTGTCTTATCATCTTCACATGCTGTATCAGCTGATAGTTTACATTATAGCTCTGTTAGCTTAGCTTTGTTTTGAGACAGAAAACAGCCACAGTAAAACCACAAATCACTTCCGTTTTTTGTACAGTTTGTGTTGTAAAAGATCAGTTTGGAATCATCCAAACAAGGTCAGAACTGCTACAGTTTAGTCCAAATAATGGATCAACAAACATCAACTTAGCAAAGATAATAACATCGCATAACTTATACATATATACCTTCATAAGCTATAGAACTAATACAAGAAAAAGTTGTTTCTTGGTGATTCTCATCCCATATGGTCACTTTTTGATGTGTGGTCAAAGGCCCTGTGGCATTAGTTTTCATGGGAGACCAGCAGATTGACTCTACTTCCTCTAGTGGTCACATGAAGCCTGACACTGTACATAAATTCAATTCATATCTACAATCCAATACTGTGGCACCTTTGGCAGAACCTAGGGGCTCTTTATTCTGAACACTCTAATGAAAATTTTAGGTATTTTTTTTTAAATATCTAAAAGATGAAATATTACATATAGCCCATTTAAGCACCTGTTTCAAGATATATTATATTCGGTTCCATTGGTTAAAGCCAACTGGTGAGTGGCTGTCTGTAAATAATGCGCTCATACTCCCATAGTGATGGTGGCATATCTTCTTTTCATTTACAAACAGTAGACGGGTAACAAAAGTACTGTCCTTATGATTTCATCTTCAGTGAGTGTTGAACTGATGCATTATGCTCCTCTCACTGCAGCCCGTATTGTCAAGTGCAAATTTTAGTGTTGAATGAAAGGCACCCTGGCCTTCCTCAGTTCTAGTTGTAGTAGAGAGAACTGGCTGACTCTGATTGAGAGGAAACTGTAAATAAACAATGCTAAATGACTACCTCTCAATTAACCTGAGAACATAATCGAGGAAACATTGTTCACTTTACGTACCGCAGCTGTTTATTAAAAAACTTGCAAATGACATCTGTCAACACCTCTTGAAAGTGAGTCTTTTTCCTCTGCTGTCTTCAATTAATGAAAAATCTCTTCACAGGCACAGGCACAGTTTCAGCACACAACAACCTTGATGAATATCCTCCAGCTATTTTTGTAATTTTATTTTCTTATTTATATATTTGTGTAAAAGCAGATGCAGGGGTTATAATGCGTGGGTTTGAATGGCAGCTGATAGTGTGTTTCTACTAAAAAACAAGCAACATACTGTTATTCCTCTTTTTTTTCAGATAAGAGTGAGAGTCATGTAGTTGATTGTGAGTGACTGAAAAAACAATTTTCCCCCTAAATCTGTGAAGTTTACAGAGTGCAGGGTGCAGAGAGATGAAGTAAAGGTCATTTATCCGGGTGGTTTTCCACTTTTCAGCGCTGATGGAAAAAAAAAGAAGAAAAAAAAAAGATGCTTTATAAACAGCAGATTTGAATCCTCTGAAATATGTCAAAGGAAATACACATCAGTGGTTTCAAGGCTTGAAATGATGTTTCTGATGATGAGTTGGTTTTTGGTCAAATATACTCAAGCGCCAAAGAGAAAAAAAAAAAACAAAAACTAATGGACAGATTTCCAAAATGCATAAATCAACAGGAACAACAACAACAACAGTAATAATAATAACAATAATACTAATACTACTAATACTACTAATACTACTAATACTACTACTACTACTACTACTAATAATAATAATAATTCCAGCTTTCCTGTACTGATATCATGCTAGGGTCTCTGCTAAATATTTTCAGACATATAAGTTGATTTTAAAATTCATTGTATTTTTTTATTGACCAGAGAGAATGACTGCTATATTTGGCACAAGCTAAATAAAACAGAATTAAAATAAAGTCATGCATTTCAGTCGGTGTGGTGAGTGTTTGTTTCTCAGAAAAATCCCGAGTGAAGCGTTGCTACAGAAGAATTGGCTGTGATTCACAAGGTGTGTTTTCAAGCACGTAATTAATGCACATTTTAATGTTTCACATCAGAAAGGTTTGTGGAAACTGCAAAAGTCTTAATTTTTTATCTATTTTTCAACAATCCTCAAAGACTTAAAGTGGATAATGGGAATGGGCACAACTTTTATGAAGTGGTGATGACTGAGTGACTCCTAGAATCTTGAATATTCTTATAAAACAAGAAAATATAGTATTAGTCCTGGATATTCTGAAGGACTGAAGACCAAATTGCTTATTTTCACTTATTTTACAGTTACATATGCTCCAGTACTGTGTCCTTGAGTCCATAAAACACATCCAGTTGTCATTCTACCATTTTACGTGTACTGATAAAGAATAGAGGAAGTGGAAGAAGCTTAAATGAATAAAGGTTGGTGCCAGCTAATATTCACCTATCAACAAATTAACATGAATTCCCACTGCATCTGCCAAACTGGATCTTTTAGGCTTTTGTGTGATGCTTCACATCTTCACATTTGATGTCTGGTTTGCCAGCCCTTTATCTGTGTTGCCCAATTCAGGGGAAGGTGAATAAAGTAACGTTTTAAGTCAACACGCAGCTCAGCATGAAGTGAAGTGATGCACTGCTGTAAACAGACCAGGAGCTTGAACAGAACTGAGGACGCTTAAAAATCACAATCTACAGAGAATGGAAAATGACACTAATAACTGTTTTTGATTTAAGTCAGTGGAGGGATTTAACCCCTTCTGACCCTTAACTGGTACCTCATTAAAGAAAGAAGTTATAGTAAACAAGTAAACAGACCCTGCTGTTGTTGATTATCTGGACCCAGAAATGACTTTTACAACACCATAACATCAACAAACAACAGAATGTGGATGAGCTTATTCACTTCAAATCCATTTATCAAAACAATAATTCTGGACTAAAGAAATTCACCCTTTCTAAACATTACAGAGGCTACATGTAGCATTCCTACTTTAAGCTAACAGAGCTATAATGTAAACTATCAGCTGATGCACATTGTCAAAATATTCGGCTCTGAGTTTTAGTCTGAAGGAGGACACTTGATGACACCTTAATACAGATGTGTGTAAACGATGAGCTGATTTGTTGGTGTTTTGTTAGTCTTAAGTGTGTTCTAGTATGTGACTTGATATTGGGATCATTAATACAACATGTGACTCCATTATCATTTGTCTTTTCAGTGTACATTAGTGTATGTTGTAAGTAAGCAGTTTTCTATGCTCAGCCTGAGTATAAAAATGGAAAAATCCTCTTCTTTACCATTTGAGGTCAGGAATTAAATGAGCAGGCAAGGTCATTGAGGAGGAAAGGAAAAAGGGAGGAGGGGGTAAAAAAAATCCATGGCAAGCAGAGGCCCTGCCAAGGACTTATTTTCCACATCTGACCTTTGACCCCAGCCGGGAGAAGCTTACAGTAAAAACATCCCCTCCTCGGCTCATCATGATGCAGTCGTGTAGCATATACTCCTATAGATAAGTCGAATCTCTGGAGGAAAACTGGTATACTAAACAAAAAAGTCTCAGCCTCAGATATTATATGAAATCCTGAACACAGTATATCAGATAGCAGTGATGAATAAATATAGAGCAGGCGCTGCACAGTAGAGGTTCATTATTCACTTTGGGGTGTTATCGTACACTGCGGACAGGCAGGGCTGAGTGTGGATTCGCCGTGTGACTCGACTGCTTCAGAGGGCATCCCAGTCACGCAATCAGAACAGGGATCCCGGGGAATATCATCCAAGCAGAATGTGGATTTGAAGCGAAGGACCAGAGAGATGCATCTGTGACTTTCAAGCTATATCCGAGATTCCTGATGAATAAATATGGATCTGATGCTCTCTTATGGGAAAAGTTCATTTTTCAAGGGGGTCACTGTGTTGTGCTTTGACCGGGGGGCAGCAGTGAAAAATGTGTTCTGACACATCTTAAATGGCAAAGTCAGAAAATTATAAGGCGACATAAGTCTGCCGATTTATTACAGATGCCTGAAGAGCACTCGAGTCAGTGATTAAGTGTCTTTTTTTCAGTCATAGATGTATATATTTCTTATACATATTGCCCAGTCATGGTAATTCCAATTCAGCAACTGTTTAAGCTGCACAATACTGAAGTACCACTATGGCTGTATACAATGCACTATGGTCACTCTTTGTAATCAGTATGTTCCTCTCTTGACTCTTTATAATGAAATATTATTTACAGATCAGCTAAATTGTTATACATTAAAATTTTGCATTTTATCAGGACTTATCAATAAATGTCACAATAACTGTTGTCAATCATTCATACCTTTTATATGTATAATACTATGACAACCTCAGTGATATTATTTATATCTAATAAATTACTAATAAATTAATTTAATTACTAATAAATCTATAAAACCATTTCCAACTAAGTCTTATGAGTTCATTTAAATAGTTCTCCATTGATGTGCAAAAAATGTAATTTAATC
>JAPQRQ010000014.1:4743797-4773514 GCA_037367365.1 Apogon talboti | reverse complement strand
TTGTGTTGCTGTACATTTGAATCTACCCCTTAGGGGAATCAATAAAGTATATCTTATCTTATCTTATCTTATCTTATTCTAAAGTGGTCATCTGCTGGGGAATACATATATACTGCTTCCCTAAAAGTTAAAACCCAATTCAGGCCATCAACAGGCAAGAAAGGAAAAAAAAGTATATAAATACCACTGCATGGGAAATTTGCAGTACGTAAACTAACACTTCTCAGCTCCATTCAAGCCGGCCGATGGCATTGCCTGTGACTCAGCTTGTCATGTCGCCAGTGGCCGGTTTTTGGAAAGTAAAGTTATATAGTGCGTGTTTTTCTCATTATTTATGGGCTGAAGCTTACTGTTATCTTGAGCCCTTAGCCTACTGTTTTCTGTGCTTATTAAGAGGTGACACCATCTCTTCTAAATGGCACAACTGCTCCTGGAATAGCGTGGTGAAATTCTCCATTGTCTCGTTTCTTTCCACCATTTCACCAATACTAGAGATGCAACTGTAGCAAGTAGCTCAACATTACGAAACTTATTCATATCTTTATGTGCCACAAGTAATAAGCAATATGAAGACGAAGAGGAAGAGTTGTTGGCTACACAGTCTTGTCTTGTTTCATTGGTGTAAAATGGCACATTTCCTGTTGCATTGCAAGTAGCTGCACGTTTCCACCTCGTCTCCTCGGGAGTGTTTGGTGTGAATGGGGCTTTAAAGTTGCACATCACAGCTGGCGTCAACATTTTTGTAATGCCACGAATCTTCCTGGTAGATCAGTTTCTCAAATCCAGATTTTTGGGGAGAGCTCAGAGACTTTCTCCCTGCCACAGATGAATGGGAGGAAGGAAGAAACTCTGCACGGTGAGAGATTATAGTGAATGAACGAGGAAAAACTATTATTTTGTGTGGAATAGCTGCGTACAGGATGTGGCCTACATGAAATTCATTTCAATTTTAGGATGTTCTGATGTACAAATAAATACAAACCATGTTCCATTTGAGTCTAAGGTGTAACTTGTACAGTATGAATCAGACTAATCCATGTTTACCTCCAGTAAACCTAATTTTACTATTTATGCAACATTTTTATTTTCATCATCCCACTTGAAACATATCCTTGAATATATACTGCAAATTGTTATAATCTGCTATGAAAGATTAGGTAATTGCTTTAGGTGGTGTGAGTCATGGATATTGTAGGCATTTGCTCCTTTTTTTAACCTTCTTCATCTTTCTTTTATTCATCATTTTCCACCTTTTTTATATTGCTTTATGTTCTTAGTGTGCTTTATAAGTGAAATTGTCATCTATGAAGCTTGATTATAAAATCCCCCTCTCATGGATAAATACATGATAAGTACATATAATAAAATACATTTTGTATGCAATGACTATAATGGTCTACAAGTGGAATAACTCACATCATCCATTGTGCACTTAGCCCCTGAGATATGAATTTAGTTCATACATAATTTCCATAAGGAAACTTTCTTTAGACCTGCACCACTTTACACTCTGTGGAGCCGTACTAAGAAAAGCTAAATCTTTGCTTAGTGAGTTACAGGAAATAGAAGTTAAAATGTATTCTGCTAGAGGGAAAGACAGGACAGAATGTAGCTAGTTATTTTATATGATAAAGAAAGTACATTACCAGACTCAGCCAGAAGTGAATAGATTAATGCACTTACAACTGACACTGCTCGCCTGCAGAACACAAGTTATAAGCTGCTAACATTTATTCATTCTCCTATTTTCTCCTTAACCTTTATTAATGAGGGAAAGTTGTGAGATGTATCAGAAACTGTAGTAACTGCGGTTTCTTAAGAGGAAAATCTAACTTGAAAATGCATGAAGAATCAGCACTATACTGCTGTAATATAAAAAGGATAGTAACCCTCCAAAAAGGTAGCATGCTTTACCAGAAACGATCACATAAATTCACCTATTTATAAAAAACCCCCCACATATTTTCCATTGTGGGCCAGTTGTAGAAGTCACCACAGCCTCATTATCCTCACATTACAGTCCGCAAATTACATAACATAAGCATGTCACTCCCAAAATGCCATTTCATTGTAAGTGCAATGGGCAACTTGCCATGTTGGCGGTTTGAAAATGCACCCAGAGGTAATTATTTGAAAACCTTAAACCCCAATTCCCAGAAGTCATGTAAATTGATGTGAGCTGCACTTAGCACACAAACGTTTACTCCTGTGATCGCTTTTATAGTAAAGACACGAGAAGGGGAGGGGGGGGGGCGGGGAGAAAGGCTGGAGCAGAACTGAAGGGATGGAGCGACCACAGCCAATAAAAGGACTTCATTTGGGTAGATTTATTGGAGCCCATTGAGTTGAAACTGAATACTTTTTTGACTCCCTAAAGCCCATAAGAAACAGAATAAAAAAAACCCAAAAACACCACTGCAGCTCCATAACATAAAGCACCATATATATTTTTTACTGGTATAGTATTATTAAAAATTTTGCCTAGTGCAGCTTTAACGAAGATGAAATACTCAATTTGATTTATCACAATATAAAGTACATTTCAATATATGCTGATCAAACAGCTTTAACAGTAGAGTGATTTATGTACGGTATCAGCGGTGGCCAACTTTGCACACTGCTAAATTAATTATCCTTTCTTGATTGTACAATAAAGTGAAAATTGAAACCAACACCGAAAAAGTGTGGGATGATTCATCACCCAAACGTCCATTTTCAGTGTTGGGGAGAGACGCATTAGCTATGGCGCTAGAGGATGAAATCCCCTTCAAATTTATTGAAACATCAAGCTGCTGAGACTGTAAGGCTAAGCGCAGTGCTTGCAGTGTGGTGAAGCTGATGTGGCAGTTAATTCATATGGCTTATATAAGTGTATTAAAAGGCTGCATCTCATTATGTGTTCAGTGTGTAATAGTAATGCCACAAAATGGACTGCAGGCTGAAACTATCTAAGGAGAAGTTAAGTTGACCTATAAGACAGATTGTCACTCGCAAAAACATCATTGGCCTTATTTCTGGGCACTTTGTAATACATTTATTCTGTTTCTTCTGTCTATCCCTTGTTTTATTATCCATTATTTTTATTTTTTTGCGTTCCAGTCCTTTGTTTCCTTTATAACACAGAGTTTGACGAATCTGTTTAAAGTGCTGGAGGAATGGATTTGACCTAATTTGACTTGACTGCTGGATATGTAGCGCCTCAGACCGCTTTCAGCTCCACAAATTAGAGAGAAGCAGTTCATTGGAGGATAATAGTGTGTAAGGATCGACTTGGAAGTGAAATTACATTCCGTCATTCATTGAAATATCTGCCTGTAAAAAGGGGAATTAACAGGTTCTTATAGAAAAAGGTTTTGCATTGACCCCGAATTATTTAAGCAATTTCATCCAGAGGAAGAGAGGAATGTTGAGAGATGAGGGTCAGAATTAAGACTTTGTTTAATGCGACTTTATTCGGAGCTGGAATTTCACTCAGATTTTTTTTTTTAATCATATCTCTTTGTATTCACCACTGCCGATAAAAAAACACCCAACGAACCATATTGTTTCACCGACGCTCTAACTCAGTCGTCTGGCTCCTGTCAGATTCTATGCAGTATTTATACCTGCCCTCTATTCCCTGTGTCCAACTCTGAACTTTATTCACTTATCCCACACCTTGACATACATAAGACACACACTGGTAGTAGGTGGCCTCAAAAATAACTCCATGACCTCATTTGAGTCACATCAGCTTAGACACGGAAAGGTAATTGTTTCACAGTGTTGCTCATAAATAAAATACAGTCTCAAATTAACCTTATTGACACAGATCCATCAACATGTAATAAACCATCTTTTCAGAGTACAGGATTAATGTAGGACGACAGAGAGAGTTAGGTTTATTTTTGGTAACAGAAAGACTCCATGAGATACATTTATACTGAACATGTCAGCATGAGATGATAGAAATACTTTATTTCTTTATTGGAATAGTCAGTAAAATGCTAAAAATAACATTCGGCTTTGATCTCAGGGGATTAAACGTATATCAAACTCACAGAATCAAACTGTTCTTGTCAGGTGGCCGCAATTATACGTCCAATTCTATTCCTTCTTTGTCATCCCTAATAAGTTATAAGCAATGGATTCAAGTCCTATTTAATTTCTTCTTTCTAAAATTGCCTGCTGTGCGGCAAAAAAAAAAAAAAAGTGGCTTTAAAGCTGGATATGGATTTTGCAGTGTAGCAGCCTGTTCTAAAATGAAAGCTTATTCGTCTCTTGACACTTTAATGCACGGCTCAAACAAGTCTGTCATAAACTCGCTCTCTGAAGTAAAATGAGAAGGAACTGAAATCACAATGTAAACACCAAAAGAATTATATGGAGGATGCAAGTTTCATCACTGCTTATGCACTTGAGGGAATAGAGGGATGCCAGGCTCTTCACAGGGCGAATAAAACTGCAGGAAAGTCCAAAGCAGAGACGCCTGTGTGGATGTTTTCAGGGTCAGCTCAAACTCTAAATGCTATTAAATAAAATAGTCCGTGTCTACGTCTGTGAGACTTATTTGGGGCAACAAGAGAGAAACAGTTGGGTTATGTTAAAGCTGTTGAATAGTTGTTGAGGCCATCTACTGAAGTGAAGCTAAGCAAAATTTTCTCATTTGGGTCAGTGTTGTTGTCGCTCATTCATGCAGTAGCATTCCTCCCTTTTATCATGACTGCACTCATCTGCCTTCTCTTCCATGGGCAGAAAAACCACTGGTTTAATTTCCTGTGATATATAACTTATAAATGGAAAAAAAAAAAGTTTTTAAAGTGATGATGAACTCTGGTCGGCTCCCAAATGCATCTTGAAATAAGAGAAACATTTTATTAGTGTTTTGGAGACTTTTTACACATACAGAATTGGAAGGCTGAATTACCCACAAAGGTAACATTGGTCTACAAATAAAATGCTTCCAGAATACAAGAAGTGAAATTTTACCATGTATTAGTCACCGATAAAGAAAACTCAAGTCAAAAATGCAGGTTGGCTGAAGTTTCACAGATACAGTCTTGGGTCTAAATGTGAAATTGGAGAATTAACGAGAGAATGGGTTTGACTCCAAAGGAACATTTGTCTCAGAGCTACAGATCTACTTCAAAACACTGTCTGCACATGACAATACATTCACTTTACAGGTTCTATCTAGTGGAAGATTTATAAATCTATTGTATAAATGGACATAAACCAATATATATGTGTAATAAGACTTTATCATATACCTATCATATACATCATGGTATATGATTTCCAATTAATCTTATTAAAATACACAACATTTACCACATTTAATCTCTGAAGCAGATAATTTTTAAAGAAAAAATATTAGACCAGTGTAATATTCCCACTCGTCTTTTATAAAACATGTTAACTCATACACAAAATGAATACTGTCATTTTGGGAAAGGATGTGCACTGATTTTTTTGTTTTATAATTGTTTCAAACCCTGAACACATCATGTCACAAACCCTGAAAACACCATGTACTACATATTGTAGTTATGTAAAAGAATGCTGATTACCTCTGTGGGAGGATTTACACCCACAGCGGAATTAACTGAAATGTGGTTCATGCTGTGAAGTGACTTTGAGCCATGTCTGCAGAGCCGACTGCACACACGGGTAATATTAGGATTACACCCTACAATGCAAGCAGGTTTATGCAAACAGATACATTTGGTATTACGGTTGTAATTCAGCAGCTCTCTAAATGATTGAGATGAAGAAGCTCATTAGTTTCTGGGTTTAGAAAACTAATTCATGCCTCCAAACTCGTGAGCTGTGAGCAAAACATGACCAACTCTGGTACTGAACATAATGATATAAAAGAAAATGGCAGCACCTGTGCAAATAGTCAGCCTTGGATGCAGTTGTTTACTCCAGAAAATGACTGTTTACATGCTCGTCAGTATCTTTAATATTAGATTTTTTCCCCCTTTTATTTATTTATTTTTTCAGTATCCCATATTTGCACATTTAAAAACCAGATTAGATTACAAGACCTTATCCTGGTAGTTGGGATATTATCTGTAGTGTCCAAGACACTGTTACATGTACAGTGTATATCTTATCATGATTCCCTACAGTTGTGGATTACTGCACATTTGCTTAACATTCTAACAGAAAATAACAGAAAAATAAATACGGCCGTGGAAATGGAAGCGTGTCATCTCTGATGCTACAGAGATAAGCATTGGGAAGATTTGATATACTTGGCAGATTAGATAGGGTATGAAGTATCAGTAAGACGAATGCATCAAATCCATTTGAAAACAACTAACTACTTGTTGGTTTTAACTACACAAAACAGTGCAACAAGTCCGGTCATGGTGGAAAACATTACCAAAACATCATTATGTGGATCAACATGAACCCTTCCAGACCTAAAACTACCTTTGTGGTGACCAGTAAATATTTTCTTCTCTCATTTGCCACCATTTAGTATTAAATTCAACTGATAGTTTTATCAGAACAGAAAGGTGTGAAGAAAAAGTGACTTTTTTTAGCTAAATATACTATTTATTGAATGTAAAAAGTGTTTACAACCACCCAATTTCCAAAATACATGGGTTTTATTGGAGAATCCATGTTGCAGAAGATTACAGTGTTTCTTCAAGATTCAAGATTCAAAGTGTTTATTGTCATATAACCAGTTTGTAAGGTACAATGCAGGCCAATTAAAGTCTTATTTTGCCGTCCACCCAGAGTACCGACAATAGAAAGACAAAAACAAGAGTAACAAAACTAAAATAAGCAAATATAAAAAAACAGTGTAAATATGTGTGTATAAAAATAAGATTATGTGTTCACTATGAAGTCTATGAATGTCCAAATGGGTGATATCTAATGCTGCTGAAATGTTTAGAAACTGCATTTTAACTGAATTATTGCCATGTATTTTTAGGATTAGTGGTCCAGAAGTTATTAAGCATTTTAGATGAGTAGATTCTTTTGGTTGCCTGCAGCTGTTCAAGTCTTTAAGGGCTAATGCCAGTCACTAAACTCCATCATGGCGACCCTATACCATCAGTCACGGCTATGCATCTTCATCCTCCTCCTCATCATGTGTGGTGACAGTGACTGAATAACAGCCGGAGGATATGTGTACCTGTTGATCTCATCTCCCAGTGCTGTGGGTACTGGAAGATGAATCCACAATGGGATGTTTCCATTTAATAGAAGTCCAAAATGACCTCATTTTCCATTGCTGAGGGGAAATATAAATTTAGGCAGCAGCTACTGAAATGTCAGATAAAATGGCCGCATTATGTTATAAAAACATCACTGGCGCCTGCACAAAACAGCAGTGATGTTTTTAATGAGTAATCAGGATATGTAAACAGGGATTTGAGTATCAAGATTTAACCCTTTAACCCCTGACGTGTCTGTGGTGCTCGTTCTGAATGTATGAAGTATTTTAAATATTCATAAAAATTCAACCGGAACAATTTCAAAACATGCTGATAGAATAGACCTTGTTCTTTCCATAGACATCTGAGCATGCTCAGTGCACGCCCCGCCACTTGTTTTTACTGTTGTTTGCAATGTTGTGGTGATTTTCCTTTTGTTTTTTAATAAATTTTTTTTACTGTGTTTTTACTGAATTTGGACTGCTTTTTGGAGTTCAACCAGGTGCCAAAAATCAGCTGGACTGATTTAGAAATAAAAAAGAGACCCAAAACAAAAAACTACTGACCAAAATTCAAATACCTGTTGTTGTTCAGTGTGTTTCAGTTCACAGTTCATGTTCAACATCCTAAATCTCTTATTAATGTACAGTACATTCTGAGTGCCTTATTTAGTCAAACTTTAATTCCTCTCGTTGCCTTTTTCTTTTATTCCACCCTGTTTTGACCTTAAAACACACAGTAAAACAAAACCACCCAAGAAACTGAACAAGCACATACTCACAGCAGCTTTTATGACACTTCCACAAATTCACAGTAGCACGTTTACCTGGGATAATGCCTCAGGGGTTAAATTATGACCAAAACTGGGATAAACCTCATACTAATGTGCATGCAAACTAACGAAACACATTTCGCAACGGAAAGAAACTCACGCTGAACCACCTTTGAAGAACTCTTTCTTTAACAAAAGTTTTTTTTTTTTTTTTTTTTTTCTTAGGTTTGTTTTGGTGGATGTCACTTCCTGACAACAATGAGCGCTGAGGTTTGTGAGCAGACTTCTTAAAAAGACTGAACTGTCTTGGAAGGAGCTCCAGCAGCTGTCATTCAGACTCTTGCCATCTCTCTTTGCAGCCTTGCACTGCCTCGGTGGAACAACTGGCTTAGTACGCCGTTTTCCATGCCGCTTTCAATTAAAGTCATCCTCATCAAATCTGGTCTGCTGAATTCTTTCTTGCACAATATCATGATGCCTAGAAGCACTCTTGTGTTAAAAAGCAGACCACCCCTGCTAAGCTGTGCCAGGCTTTTGAAAAATATCTGTACATGCGTGTTTATGTTTTGTGCAACCGCGACAAAAATAGACAAATATAGGAAAAAAGGTTGACTGGGAAAAAAAAGAAAAAAAAAAATCACTGTGTTAGTGAAGAAAATATTATTTAACAAGCATTGGATCTTTAAAGCAGGATAACAAACATTACCTTGAATTGACTCTCCAACAGCGGCTTCATTTGATAATATGACTAAAGATTTTAAGTGTACAGACACCTCATCTAATTCTGTTTGAAACGCTCGCTTTAGATGTCATCCTCATGTAACTTGCTCTTGAAAGCTGAACATCTTAAGTGCAGCATTTTGTATCGACGAGGACCTTGAAAAATCACATGTACGACACTAAAATATACCAATCACAAGTCTGAGGTTTCTAAAAAATCCACTGCCACATGTAATATACAGGAGGTAGCCAATAGGGCGCTGGCAGGTCAAAATCCACAGCTATTATTCTTGCAGAGATGACAAGCAAAAGATGTGTAGATAAGTGAGATTGCTTTGTTAACAAGTGAATGGATTTTGTCCACTGTTGCGTGTGATGCATGTAGATTTTGTGCTTGTTGCCACCAACTGAATTTTACTCCTAGTTGGGCTTTTTGCTGCCTTTTTCCACTTCCATTACAGTGATTTAAAAAAAAAAAAAAAAAGAGTCATCAAAATGTCTCAGGCCATTTTTTGTTTTGAAGGTCAGATGCAAGGTTAATGTTTTTTATTAGATTTTACTTGTATGTATTTGGTCTGGTTTTCATACGTGGTGTTTTTACACGAACACCACAGATCCAGCTGTAGGTGAACCGAGCTACAGCTGTTGTCTTTGTCCCAGTGTATGAGGGTAATTCGAAAAGTTCTAAAACAAATTTAAAAAAAAACTTTACTTTTGAAAGTAACAACATTATTTTTCTACATAACATCCACCTACGTCAATACACTTCTGCAAGCGATGTTTCCACTGAAAAATTCCTTCTTGATAGAATTTTGTTGAACTAGTTTGACTCAGTTTGAATCTATGGCATTTGTCTTAGAACTTTTTGAATTACCCTCATATATGCGTTGGAGCATAGCTGATTCTTGCTGAAATCATGACACCTGTGCTATGATATGCACTCTTTCAGCCCGTTAGTACTGAGCCATATGACGCCACAGGTGGACGACAGTGCAAAGTTGTACATAGCTACTTTCTTATCCACTCTACTTTTTGTTCAGATGAGATAGAATATCTTTTTTGTCACTGTTACAGGAACAGTGAAAATCAGTTTAGCAGCTCTGCTCAGTACAGAGAGACTGTATAAAAATACCACATAAAGTTATACTGAAAATATACAGTGAAAAGTATTGACAATATACAAAACAACTACAAACAAATACTAAAATATACAAAAAGCCAACTCTATACTATACATAAAAGAAATATATATACGCAACATATAAGGATGTACATGGGAGATGCATGCATTATGTGAGTGTGTTAGTCTGACTTTTAAAACTGCAATTCCAGTTGAGTTAATATTTTTACATGTACATTCAGACTATCCATCTATATTTTTTTTCTTCTTGAGATATTATTGAAACTTGTTTGTGTAAAATCCATTCACTTTAGCGATTTTCATAGGTTCATGGGTCAGTAAAACATAATTTACTGCCAATTATGCATTCATTATTTAATGCATTTATTAAAATGTACTTTTCAACTATACACAACAGTTACAATCTTGACCATAAAAGCAGGCGCGCAAGTAAAAAAGTACATAAAGTCAAGGTCTTGGGGAAAAAAAAGCAGTTTTGAAAAAGCCTGGAAAAAAAGTACCCTGAAGTCAGTTTCCTTAAGTGTTGGTTGTGGTTGTAACACACTTATTTATGTATATTTCTTTTAATAATCATATATTGTCTAGTACATATTGGACAAATTCCTGTTCTAACTGTGTTTATATATGCTGTGCTACTTTTTATTATACCTGAATGGAGCGACTGTATTAAACAACAGTTTCCACCTGGGATTAATAAAGTGTTCTGATTGAAGTGTATTCTGTACATGATGTGGATTTGAACATAACGCCGGTCCGGTCCGTCTCCCAAAAGGTATCGGTGCTGACCTCGATCTACTGCAGGTCATACACTGATGTCTCCACCTGGATTTGATGTTTGAGGTGCAGCTTCATTACACAAAGCATTAACAGGCACGCGCAAAATCAATCATTTTCTAATCTATCATTCGATTTTTGTGACGTAAAAAAAAAAAATATTTATGTGCGGGCAAGAAGTCAAAATGTAGAGAATCCATTTTGAAAAAGACAAAAACCCACTGCATTCGTGTGGACAGGACATAAGAATAGATCCGTATAGATGCAGAATTAGACCCTCTCAGACGCCCGCTGGTTTACGCTCAAGCCATCTAATCAGGAAATGATTTACACCAGGGGTGCAAGGTGAACGCAATTATCTGTAATCAACTACCTGGTAGGAGAGAAAATTAGCTTAAAGCACAACTCGTGGTGTGATCATTTACACATCATTAACAGTGTCTCATTCAGGATTATACCAAGATATTATTTATAAACATTACATTTACACGGCCCACACTGGGGTATCACATGTGCTTTGGTGGCACTGCAGGTTTTTTGTTTTATTTATTTATTTATTTATTTATTTTTTCTGAATGGGTATGCAACAGTTACCTGAGCGGCTATATAAAAACTGGCATTCCGTGCACAATTTTCCAGATCGAGGCTCTTACTGAAATAAAATCAGAGGCGGTTGTGTTTGTACTATCGGCATTTTAAAAGTGTGGAGGGCAGAAAACTCTAAAGACACAGAGCAGAACACAGGGGAGAGAGTCTGCTCGCAGAGTGAGGGTGCAGCTTTTATATTGCCTGAGGAAGATTGGACCCAGGTGTTTCCATTTGAACTGACTTGACAGTTCTACCTACCAATAAGCTGCGAGAACAACTAACAGGTACACCAAAACAAGCCAGAGGGCTGACGGCGTGTGCACGGAGTGAGGAAAGCAAACAGGCGCAGGAATAAGCTGAAACATGTAAGAAAATATTATATATGTAGTCGTAACTTATCAGATACAAGGTGAAGGTAAGTCTGAAGAAAAAGTATAGATGGTCAAAACAAAACCACCTTTATATTCAACCCAAAAAGAAACAGGGCTACTTCTGTGGCAGTTCCCAAATGATTTTTTCCCTTTCTATTTAAGCTTTCTTGAGTGATTTATCACCAGTTATTATAATACTATCCTCTCTATTTTGCTTTTTTTCCGAGTGAAAAGCAAGTATTTTCTTGTATTTCATTTACTGATCATGTATTTTAATCATCATGCCGAGATTACGTTTGAGTATTATTTCAAAAACAGAGAAAACTGAAGAAAAAGTGACTTCTTCAATAAAATCTATCATTAACTGAACATAAACCAAGTGTGTCCATCCACTGTCATTGATCCAACTCCATGGGTGAATCAATGTTGTAGAAGATGACGGTGTTTCCACAGTAACTACGGAGCCTCTGAACGTCCAAATGAAAAGATGACAAACTGTATTTTACACCAATTATTTACATGTATTGATAGGATTAGTGGATCTACAGGTTTTGGTCACTATTCGGGTCTTTATGGGTTAACAACTTATATATGCTCCTTTTACAATCAGCCATAAAGTAAACTGAATATTGCAGGACCTTTAGCAGACAATTCTGATGAACCTAGAAATACTCTGAATAGATGTGATTAAGGCTTTTTTTAAGCAATGAAAATGAAATTGTGTTCTCTGTACATGTCCATCGAAAATAATGTACCCACATCAGGGCCTTCACATGTTTATGTTCTGCTTTTGTTGCAATAAGGCTACACTGCGTCTTGAACTGGCCCTGAAAGTTGGCATTGAAAGTGCTGATTCATGCAGCATTGAAATAAACTGTAGTGGAATATAATGAAGAAGAAAGTACAAGTGCTTGGACAGAATGTAACCTCGAAACAATAGCTCAGATATAACCCCATTCTTATGAATCTTTGCTTTGTGCCCAGTTTTACACACCTCTATAGGTGCACTATAGAGGCGTGATTTTCCGTCTTCATTTTGTGTTCTGCTCTTTTCATTTTGTCCTTTATTGTCAAGCCCTTTGTTGTCTATTCTTTTTTTTTTATGTTTATGATTGAGGTGTCAGTGCCACTGATGATTCAGAGGTGCACAGGATGAATAAATTATAATATGAAGGCTAAAAATAGCCACAGCCTTATGAAATGGCAGCCGCTGTGACATTGGTAGAGGACTGATATAACAGAGACAGTCAATGAAAGACAGCTTCATTTTTTAAAATGTTTTTGGCCACAGCAGTTACAAAAGCAGAGATGAGACATGAAGGACAGAGAGACAAGCAAATGAAATACAAATTTACTTTAATATTCTAATCTTGTTGCTTTACACTTTAAGCACACAAATAAAACCAGGTCTGTCTTCAGTTCGGTTTAATTAAATCTAGGGGTGTGTAATAGTAGGTTCAAAGACCTAATGCTTGGCAACTTTTAAATGACTAACCTTATCCATAATAATAATAATAATAATAATAATTTAGAAAAATACAATTTCTCAGCTTTTCAGTGGCATTGGATGTGTGTTTTTTGGACATTTAGAGACTCTGTAGAGAACAAACAGAGTCATATTCTACAATATTAACTCGCTGATAAAACCCATGCAGTTTGACCAATGACAGTAGTTATAGATGCTTGTTTCTATGTTCAGATAATGTTATATTTTGCCAAAATATCACTAATATAATAACCTGAGCTTTAATGAACATCTATATCAGGTGCCTACACTTCTTTGGCTCACACCTTTTAAAATCATCTACCTACACCAAAAATAGCTAAATTGGCTGTATATTCATTTATTCATGTATTGTACTTATACACACATAATATAATAGGCTGAACTGAACCTTTATGACCCAATTCAACGCATCTGTGGTCACTACGCTCCTCTGATGACTCGTACTGAATGGAGTTACTCAGATTTGCATTGTCCAGACAGTAGGTGCTGGTACCAGCCTCAAACAGACTTCCACATGGTCATCAGTCATGGTGGAACAGTATTTTGACTTAATAATCTTCATGTGGTAAAAATAATCCTATCTGATTAACTGTCATTTTAGTTCCCTCACCTTTCTCTTTCTCAGCTCACTTTTTGGGGAGAAGTCAGTGTCATAGTATTTATGAACAGTTCCAAAGGGCTTGTCCACATTTCCCATCTTTGGAAAAGCAATAATAGAGTGACAGATCAGACAAACACACTTTGAATATCATTAGCATCGTAGCGTAATTGCTCAGGTCATATTTTAGGCCAAATTGTGATTGCTGCGTCATTTTACTCTCCTAACACTGCTGCTTCATTTATGCAGATAATAATTTCGCCAAAAATATGAGTTAGGCAAATATGTTTTTTGGTTTCTTACTTGGTCCAGCTTACCCATTACTATACTCATTTTTATAGCCCTTCTTCAGTAAATATAAATTGGAAGGGCAACTCGTTCACTTCGCTTGCTGAAGTTTTGCAGTATCTAATGCGGTTGACTACATGATTAACCATACATGTGTAGTTACCCTGTGTTAGAAGAGAAGAGATCTTGGACTGGATGACCTGTACATCAATCTTTTGCTTTTACGAATGGCACATGATCTACTCACATGGCCTTTATGATCTACTGGTTGATCGTAAATGATGTACTGTATTGGGCAACATTGATCTATATGAAAATATAGAAAAATACCAGATTTCTCACTGAAAAAAGCAAAATGGGGAAGGTGATATTTTAATAAATGGTGATACACTTAACAGGGAAAAGGAAAATTCATCTGGCAGTCATGAAATAAAATATTTCCAGGGCTTTAAGGAATAACAAAGATTATCAAAATGCTCTTGAGCGGACTGTAAAAGCCTGGAGGAGCAGATGTCATTCAAGAGCCACTAGAGCCCATTCTTCAAGAAACACAAGTGTCACAGGAGAAGCAGAAAGTATACAATCTCACACCTCGGTATCATCAGAGTCAGATGAGTCTCTGTGGGCCCATAGAGGCAGACAGCCAAGAGATCCCTGACCCACCTCTGTGGTAACTAATGGCTCTGACACTGCTCAGTATAACTCCCAGGCAGAAGTGTGTCACCCTGTCCAAAAGACCTGGGGGGGTGAAGGGTCCATATGTTTCACCATGTTGTTTCGTTTACTGTAGAATACATTTACTTCCCCTTACATAATGGACTTTACAGCATCACAGAGCCTTATAGCGGTAGACTGTGATTCTTGTTTCATGTTTTATTAATGTTGCATTTGCACAGACTGGCCACTTTACTAGGTACACCTTACTAGTACTCAATGTACTGGCTCCTGACTTTGTATGCTGCTGCAATCTGATTCAAGGTTTTGGATTCAGAGATGCTCTTCTGCATACCTCGGTTTGTAACCATTCTCCCCTGACCTCTGGCATCAACAAAGCATTTTCACCCAGAGAACTGAACTGCAGCTCCCTGGGAATTGTCTTGTTTTCAGATCACTCTCTGTAAACCATAGTGATTGTTGTGCTTGTGAATCCAAGTACTGTAGATCAACAGTTTTATGATATACTCAGATCACCCCGTCTAACAACTTTCATCCACATTCTTACGCTCACTTTGATCATCAGTTGTCCATTATCCCGGCATTGGCATTTTATGTTCTATGTAGGTGTGGTATCTTGGTATTCTAGCTTCCCCCCGTCCAAAGACAAGCACTTAATAGGCTAATTGGTCAATCTAAATCATCCAAAGGTGTGAATGTGAGAATGAATAGTTACTCATCTGTATATGTCAACCCTGTGATGAACTGTCGAGATGTCCAGGGTGTACCCCGCCTTCGACCGTTGGTGTCCGTGATAAGCTATAGCATCCCAGCAACGCTCTGAAAGATTAAGCAATTCAGAAAATGAATGAACGAATGTAAGTATGTTCATCTGTCAGCGACTAAGTTGACAACCAGCACTCTATAATCACTATTTTCTTGGACATGCCTCAAAAGTAACATTGATTCCTGACCTTTTTGGAGACCACTTGGTGTTAAGAGCAGTAAAACAAAGGGCATTCAACAATCACTTAGTTACATTTCCTATTGTATTATGGATTCTGTGATAAGAGTGGGAGAGAAAAAACACAAAATGGAAAATTTACTTATATGAAAATGTCATGGAATTCAATTAACTCCGACGCTTAAAGTTCAGGTTGAGCATGCCCTGGTTTTCCTTTTACATCAGGCTGTAATCTCAAAGCTGTAGAAAATATTTGCACTTGGCAAAGGGATAAATTCCTGCAGAGGCGTGCACACACACACACACACACACACACACACACATTAAACGGGTGCACAAACCCACACACATGAAAGCCACAATGTTTATGGATGATACAATCTCAGCATGATTGAGCCATAGGTAAGGAGGAGAGGATTTAGAAAACCTCAATTAGGTGCGGGTGTAGTGCGGGATGATTCTGCTGGGAGAATTGCATTCCGAGTGGAGGGCTCATGCCTTTTTACAAAAGGGCACAAATGGAGAAGAGGGGAAGAGCAAAGAAGCAGGCCCTGATGCCACTGATTGGCCTCAATCATTGCGGGTGATTGGGAGACAGGATGATGGAGAGAGTCCTGCTCCATCCTCACTCATCATATACATTTGTTTATTTACATCAGGGACATTTAACACACCGAGTACAGTGAGCGAATATACACCCGTAGACGTATATAAAAAAGCTATTTGGGTTGCATTCAGTGGTATTAGAGTAAGTGTATCGTCCAGCGGAGCTAAACTGACAAGAGAAGGGGAATTTGCAGAGTATGGCAACCTCCATAATGGCTTAAAAGTCAGCCACATTTTAGTCATTATGTTGGAACTGTTCTGTAATGATGATCTAATTTTGCAGAACAAGGTGGCCGCATGCCTAATGGAGTACAAGCACAAAAAAAAAGGTTACTAACAGAGCAGAGTTACTGCAGACAGTGACCTTGATGGTGTCCAGGGACAGAGTAGTGGCAGGCAGAATACACAACACAACCCAGTCACTCTGGAGCTAATGAGCGAGTATGCAGCTCAGCTTTATCTTCTTAATTAATGATTGAGACGAGACTTGTTGGTTCATCTTGAATATATGCATGTCAGCTCTGAGTAATGGGAGCTGAGAGCGGCAACTCGGGGTGGATGGGGGGGCTGTAATTTTGCAATTCTAAATTTGCGATTTGATTTGTTTCATGTTGGAACACAATGCATGTTCGTGGTTAGTTCATTAAGGTTCACACTTTGCTGTTACAAAGTAGCCAGTGCTTCCACTTATTCTTTATTGACAATAACTGTGCTACTGTGTGTTGCATTTGGATTTACATATAGATCATAAAAACACAGATATATTACTGTCTTCATAGGATGGTATTCTCTAGCAGTGCATCGTGTCATGTCGAATCAAATGGTGTTGTTGTGGTGCATAACAATCAGGGTGAATCATATTAGTCCTAATGTAATGACTCTTTAGGATATGAATCACATCTGTCTCACTGACTGATTATATGTGCATGCACAAAATATTCTGTTTTTTGACTTTATGCCTTAAATACATGATTTCTAATGACACTAGCTTTCATTTTTTGGGAAATTATTTGCTTCAGAGGTAAAATATGCCAAATCTTACATAATCTTATAACATGAAATGGAAAACAAATGATACAAATGTTGATTTGTTAATGTTTTGAGATATATAATGAAGTGTTACTGTATATACATATGTTTATGTATATGTATGTAGTTAGTTAATACATTTTACACTCGAAGGAATCTAAAAAGTGAATTTATTCTAATGTGCAGACAGTGTGAAGCTCAGAGACAACCCTTTCTTATGAGTAAAACCCATTCCCTCATTAATTCACAGAATCTCAAATTGTGACTCAATGCTGCAGCACTTTTGACTTATTTTCTCTTTATTCAGTTTCACCACTTTAATTATGGATGGCTTTTACTTGTAGGCCAGTGTAAGCTGTTTACACGACTCATGAAAATGAATTTTCTACTGGTATTCCTGTTCACATACACACATTCCCCAATTAAAAGTATTTTTTTTCTTCACTGGTGGCAGATGTTCCACTGTGTGAACCGAGCCTCCCTCTTTCATTCTGTCACACGCCTTCTGGTAAAGGTCAGCTATTTGATAATTAACCACATCAAAAAACCTGTTGATATTATCAGAGGGTTTGTTTCCTTGACTGCCCATGTATATGAACTCATCCATCTCTACCAGAGAGGATCCAACTCAATACAGGGTAAACTGGGGTTTTATGTATTTATTTATTTATTTGGAAGGGACACTGCACATTAATGAACATAGTATATAGTGTAACTGCTAAATTGCATCCATAGTCCGTCGGCAGGTTATAGACTTGTATGAATGCAGCACAAGATGAGACAATTTACAGTCTGATCACAATAAATATAATATAAAATGCATGTTTTTAAAGTGAAAAAATATATAGAATAAGACACAAAACACTAAAGCAAACCTACACATAATCACTCAAGTGGTATATTATATATATCACCCCTGTTATTGAAATAATGCCATATCCCATGTCATAATAAGAAAACTGTCCTTGGAAAAAGCCCTAACTCAGAATATACTATATGGAATGAAAAATATACAACAGGACATATTCAGATCATATTTTTCATTGCTAATGGGGCAGGGCTACAAAACAATAAAAGCAAATGTCATTATATAATTTTGTATAAACATCACAATAAATACTTTTATATTGTCTGACACTAACACTTGAAAACTACTTAAGTTTGTTGTCACTTAATTTTACTCAGTGTTGAACTCAAATTTGTCATATTCTGACTATAAATAATCATTTTAAAATATAAGTAACAGTCTGGTTTATTCAACACTCACTGAGGTAGAACAATTCATCTTTAGAACTATAGTGAACATTTATATCACAATAACATCAAAAGAACAGGAATGAGAAGTCCTACAAGCTGTAAGTGTGATTTGGCCTCACATTTATATCCATATAGTTCATCTAAATATAATATATAAATATGCAGTTTACATGATACCTGTCATATTCAGAATACTGTCATATAATACATACTAGTGGAATATTAGTATGTGTGTAAATGTACTCAGTGATGAAGATGCATGCTGTCCATTAAGGATATGCACCTTCATCACTGAGTACAGTAACTTTAATGTTACTCAAAGTCACTGTTGCTGCTGATGAATAACAGTTTTTGACATTGGGCACAAAACCTGCTTGGGATAAGAAAGGGAAGTAATGTCAACTTGATTGCATTTGTGGAAAAAAAAGAAAAAAAAAAAGAAACAATGATAATGATCTTTGGTGTAACTCATCCCTGTTCTGAAGACTCAGAATGCCTATAAACACAACTATCAAAAATGCAATAATCCTTTAATTGCTAAAAGAAGATGTTAATGGCAAGAGAGGACTGGTCATAACAGTTACATGTCCAATTCCGAACATGAGTAACTCTTAAAACTTGAAAATTAATATAAACATATTCCTGGGAGTCATATAGTAGTGTTTACCATATTTATAGATGGAGATTCACAGCCTCTGTTAACTAGAACGAGAATCATAAATAGCACAAATAAGAGAGTTCTGCTGAATTGCAGTGTTCAGTTTTGGAGCAGCGAGCACAAAAATAAATGAAAGAGAAGCTGGTTAAGAAACAGTGAATAAGGCTGAGTCAATACACACACCATCTTTATTCTTCCCATCACATACAGCTGCTGAACCTGCAAAGCCCATGAAAAGATTGTTTTCCCTTCAGCAATACATTAAAAGTGTTAAATTATGAAAATGAAAATTTATTGCGGTGAGGAAACAACTCATAAAGCTATAATCTAGACGGATAAAGATATTTCTGGACGTCTGAGGTGAGCGGGTTGCTCTATAAATAAATCATAGGCAGGAAGTGACAGGGAGGACTAGAGGGACGATGTAAATTTACAGGTGTGTGTATGTGCTGTCATGTTGTGAGAGGACAACACAAAGAATCTAATTACCCGTCAAGCTCACTGAATAAGATTTATGTTTTATCAAAAGTAAATATTTCAGTGTCCCAGAACTTTACTGAGTTTGGATACAACAACGTCACAGAAACATTATTCATTCCAGATGCTTCCGACTGAAATTAATTGTCACTCTGCAGGTGTTTTTATGATTTGCATAATGAAGAATATGCTTTTATTTTGTTACCAGAGGCTAAATCAGCACATAAGGATAACGTCAAAACAAGCAATCAGTCTAATTTCATTATCACGATTGCATTAGTTTGGATCAATGTTGAAAGTGAGTTGAAAAGAATTGATTTATAATTTAACTGTTTTATTAGATTAAATAGTTAAAACCTATTTATGGCTGTTGTTTGGGGAATTTGCAGCCAGACCATTACAAAAAAAAAAAAAAAAAAAAAAAACAAAAAACAACAACTAATGAAACAAAAAAAAGTCTGCTATTTTTGGTGTTATATCACACCTTACCGGTTCTTTTATCACACCCACTCACCAAAGGCAGAGAGAAGCTGTGCTAAAAAGTGTTTAACCTATGGCAAGGTCTGCTTGATGTAGCACATAACAGCTGCAAGTAACACTGTTGCTATGGCTACGCAGACCAAAGCTAGGAACACACCTTGAGACTAGCTGAGACGTTGTAGGATGAGACCCCTACGTATATACAGATGGTTTCCACTCACTGGTCTTTGACAATCAGGTAGGAACACCGAACGGCTCAGTCACTAACAACAGGCCATGCTATCTGTGGACCACTGAATAATACGCTAAATATCTGTCATGTGTTGCAAGTTCTTGGTCTAAAAACACATGGACATCAACTGGCAGTTTATTTGAAGTGTGGTTTGCGCTGAAAGTGAGGTAAACACACAGAACAGAAAGGAAGGATGCAGATTTGGGCGTTTAATGAGTTGTGTATGAGTATTCAGAACATAGTGTTTTTTAAGTAAAGCTGTCAAGACGTTCACTACACTCATGCATATTCTGTAGTGATGGGAAACAAACATGGATCATTCTCAATCACTCACTGATAGGAGTCGTACATATCACATATCACACCCCAAAGGACGAATCGGAATCAGAGAACTAGTAGTGCAGTGGATCCTGTAAATAATTGCACCTTTCCTCCCTACAAATCAACTCTATACTGTAGTTTATGGGACTTTTGGCAGCCTCTATATGACTGTGTGTTGTCATTAGGCTGTAAAAGTTGAAAGAGGTTTGTGCATGTTGTGGTAGGACTCAAATGGTACGAGTGAATGTACACACAGATCAGTGAGTCATGAATCATTTTAGGGATTCGGGTAAAGTATCCGAGTAGGGATTCATTTGATTTTTTTCCAAAACACTGTACAGTTTAAGGTGAGATAACATATTGATGTCTTTTATTGTGGCTAAAAAACAGTGGTACAATGTTGCACAGTGAGTCCTGAGACACCCAGGTACAAAACAGTAAAAGGTTAAGTATTTAAATGCTTTATTATCTGAGTTGGGAGAATTCATCTCTCTGCATTTTTTCCATTCTAATACACACACACACACACACACACACACACACACACACACATAATATCTAGCATTAGCAGTTAGCACATAGCACAAATTTGGAGCAGTGGGCTGCCATTGAAGGTTCAAATCATCATCAAAGATTTAGGATGAGTATCCCATAATGTGAATCTTCTATGACCTACATCTGCTTGACAACCAATAGGATTTCAGCATGTTCACATTTGCTAAAGATACTAACCTTAAGCTGTCTTTGCAAAATTGGCATCTCAATTTGGCCTGTTTTCTATAGTCACAACTAGGTGTTGATATGCTGCTTTAACGCTTTGCTGTTTATATTGTAAACCTTGCAGCCCATTCGAGTGTGCAAAGTGAGGCAGTAAGTTAGCATCAAAAGGTCCTCCAATAAAGTAAATGACTTGTCTTGCATTTATTTTAAGACTTGATGTTTTGGGAAACTGCAGCTGTACAGGCCAAAAACATTAATTATACACACGCATTTCCATTTCCATGTAGAAACTATGAGTCATGTACTTTAACAGTTAAACAGCCAGCACTGTATTTTCCAAAAAACATTAACTACCGCAGCAGCTCCAAGCTTCAAAGCCAGTTGCAGAAGCAAAATTGCAGCTTCTAGCAGAGCATTTTTCCACAAACACAAAAATCTATTACATGATATCCCCTCAAAAACACAATCTGTAGTAGTTATCTGCTCATGTTACTTACAGAGACATGGTTTCCAAGGTAAAAACATTTAAGAAATTAAAAAAAAAAACAAACAAAAAAACATCTAGCAAAAACATGTAGCCTAACCTTTAGTTTCTGCAGGATGTAGGATTTCCTGTCACCAGTAGGTGGCAACACCGAGCACAAAATAATGAAGCTAGCTATTAAATAATGAAGCCATTTAACCTTTTGTATCTTTTAACTTAGGGACATTCTTGACATAAAGACACCACAGTGGCATAAATAGACATGCTGATTATTATTTATAATTTTTACATTGTATTACTTTTTTTTATTCTACAGTCTGTAACAAGGCAACACGTTTATTTCACACATGCATCACATTTTGGAGGGCAATAAACACTGCAAATAATAATGAGACTATGCTACAGGACCGTCATAAAAATCCAAAAAAAGTCCAGCTCAACATATAAATCCCATACTTCAGAGTAAATAAAGGAGAATAGATTTCAATGTCTGTCTGTGTATCAGTGTTGTTGTTGAGGTAAACATTTGCTAGCTTCCTTCTCATACACCTTTAATGTCTCTGGTGTCTACACACAGACAAAAAGAGATGGATTTTAGTAATTGTAGCCTTTGTTTTGACAACATCTTCAAAACTGCTGCAAAATTTATTTTTCCCAAAATGAATAAATGATTGATGTGAACATCCTTACAGTGCATTATAAGCGAGTACATCATCAGAGGAAGAGGTTTGCCAGGTAGTCAGGTCTGACGAAAGGCAGCACGATCTGCAAATGGGAGCTATGAACACCATCCAGGTAAGAATTGTATTTCCTAAATCAACCCCAGGGGTTGTTTTACAAGAGCTGCAAAGTGAGAACGCGTGGCTGTGTCACTGAGTGTGTATCCCTGCTAGCTGTGCATTATCCATTCTGCTGCTGGATTAATGGGGCAATTGATCAACGGCAGACTTGTGTATCCCAGAGAACGGCTGATCACTCACCTACAGCAAGGCATGACACAAGAGCACCAATCAGCACTGCAACAGCCAGAATGATTACAGACGCATGGCTGGGCTGAGCACCAGAGAAGCCGTTGCAGACTCCTACCTCCTCTGACAGCCTGACATTGATAGGGGAAGGAGCTACGGTGGGTAACACAAGTGAAGCCGGGGAAAGGTTCAACAAGGCAGAAACCTTACAGGGATGAACACAGGTGTAAAGCTCAATCACAGAGCCGATGGCACGCTCGGAGGGAGATAAATGCGCCTCAGTCAATATAATGACGTACACTTGAACAGGCATCACAGTTGATCGTATAGATTGAGATAAAGATAGAACAGTTTGCGTCAATAGCTTCTGCTGGAATGGAGTGTGGACACAAGGAGACTGTTTCCACCAATTGGTATTCAATAGACATATGTGTCCAAGTGTCTCTTAAACTGTTTGGATGCCAATCATCTCAATCACGCCTCCTATTGTGAAAGGCAGAAAAATTGCTCATGTTCTTCAGAGTGACATCTATGAGCGGTCTGAGGTATGGCATTTTCATCACTGTGGCGGCAATAAGCAGCTTTTAAATTGTACCTCACTATAGATTAAGAACACATGCCATTAAAGCTGCAGGGGTCAAAATTGCAGGTTGAACGAGTCTGCAGTCCAAAGATAATCCATTTATTTAGTACAGCATCCTAAATAAACCATACATCTGAGATACTTCATGCAATAGTGGTACCTAAAGAAAACCACAGTAGCAGAGAAAAGTTTTGGAGAAACGACGATTCACTTATATATTTTCACTGAAAATGAATTCACAGTTCATTTTATTTTGGGTTACTTTCTGAAGTGCATTTCTGAAGTGCGACTAATCCTCTTTGAATAAATGCAGCACCAGAAAAGGCCAGTTCTGTTTTCACACTGCATGAAAATCACACATGCAACTCAACCGCCCATTGTAACTCCATCCTCTGTGCCATGTGTGCAGGTAGGATAGTGGTATGGTTTTTAAATGAGGGGGCTTATGGGAAATTAGCAATGCCTTTTGACAGTTTTAGAGCAAATACAGCAATAACCGATGCACCGGGAGACGACTCTCAGGGTTGCAAGAACAAGATTTTCCATTTAGTTTCCATCTTTTCTCCTAAGCAGGGTGTCCTTGTGCTGCACTTCAATGCGATCACTTGTCCATCTCCCATAAAATACAATGGTCTCGGCTGAATATTGCACCGAGATGGAAGACAGAGAGCTGTAATTCTCACAATGCAGTGCTGTAATGTAATGTTGAGTTTGTTGAAACATTCAATCAATGCAGGAAATGATCGCTTGAGCCACTTTTATTTTATTCTGCTGTACAGTTTCGCTCTCACGCTGGGCACATTGGAGGCCTTGATACAATTAACTCTGAAATGGAAGGGGAGAGTGGCTTTATGTTGCAAATTACACGCCCTTTTGTCTGTGGTAGTCGGTAGCACAGATGCTTTTAACTTGAGTTATGTGCTGATACATTCTGAACTGCAGTAAGACAAGAAAGACGTTTGGCTCAAAGACCTTAGTACCAAAGCTAAAAGAGGCAGAATTGATAGCTGCAGCATTGGATTTTGGGTAATAGTACAGACCCAGATGGTATGTTTACTGGGGTTCTGATGGAAATTCACGGATAGTTGAGGGCCTGACTGGAAGGCATCAGAGCAGGACGGACAGAAGCAGCATGGCGGTATGCAGCATGCTAGCAGCCAGCAAAAAAAAAAAAAAAAAAAAAAAAGGGGGGGGGGGGGTTTTGTTGTATTTTTTTTGAAACTTGAGAGCAAGTGTAAACAAAATCAGAAGGAGTAGCAAGACAGCAATCACATGGACGACATAACTGGGGAACACCGGTAACTATGGGAGACAACAGGATTAGGAGCTGCTATCTGGAAGAGGAGGGGCAGAAATTACCGGGCAGATCAGGAGATTTCACTCAAACTGGAGCAACTGCAATCACCTCAAACAACCGATAGAGGATTTGTAGGGACATTTCAGTCGGGAAGTTTCTTTTTAAAGCTTCAGGAGCAGAAATCTGGGGGGAAAAATGCCAGAATTTGTATTACACCCCCTCTTTCTGCAATTCTCTCCTCGATGTCTACAGCCCATGCTTCGCAGACATATTCTACCTAAATTATCTGCCTCTGTTCAAGGATTCAAGGAACTTTATTGTCACACTCGCACACATTTACACAAGATGGCATGAAATTGAGGTCCCAGATTTAGCTCACTAAAACCTATATAATTAACAATATATACATCAAAAAAGACCTATTTATAGTAAAAAAAAAAAAAATGCAATGCAGAGTCTCCTTTAGCATTGGCTGTGTTGTCATTTAAGATTTAAGGGGTTCTATGTAGAATTGCTAACCCAAATTCTCAACAGCAAGGTGAAGTTTGGTACCAGAGCTTGATTACGGCTACCAAACCCACCAAAGAATAAATGCATGCACAGACCGTATCACTCACTGAATACAGTATAAAGCTCATTATTTACACACATCCTTCATTCATTCTTTTCATTCAGACCTGTGTCCAGTGGGCAAAAGAACAACAGGGCTTCTAGCTTTCATCACTTTGTCACTCTCTTTTACTCTAAAAGGTGTTTCCTAATGGTTCACATCCCATGTGCATGTGGTCACTTTCTGATGCTTTGGTCAAAAGCATCGCCAGAGAATGGCAGAGTGACTCACAACTCCCCCTAGTGGTCACAGAAATCAACTGGCTCATCATATTCAGCCCATTGATTGAGTTCATATCTTACAGTCCAATACTTTGGCATCTTTGGTATAGCTCTATTGCTCTTTATTCTAAACACTCTAATGATGTATTTTTTAGATATGTGACAGTAGAAATACTTCAATTACAAGGATTGTATAAGCTTTGAAGAATCTACTAATGAATGTACTTTCCAGTGTACAGTCTCTTGTATTTATCCTGTTCTCACGGGCTCATTCCAATAAATGTTTTGTGCAGAACACACAAAGAACAGTGATTTTGCATTATAGCTTACCTGATGAAAAGGGAATCCACTTCTCCAGGTTTCCATGTTGAGTAGCACAGGTGAATCACATTTAGGTCTAATCTGATCAGTGATTGGTAGTTACAGCAGTCAATCACATACTTAACCCCACCTATCAGACTAAAGACAGCTCTGATTAGGTCAAAAGTGTGACATCACTGGGTGGATTTTTTTTTTTCTCCTGAAAACTTGAAAAAACAGTAGATGCAGGAGCTGCACATCTTAAACCACTTCAGTTATAAAGTGCTGAAAGGTAATTATGGAGCTTTTTCTCAGTGACACTAAAATAATCTATCACACTGCAGCTTTGAGGGTCTTCTGTCATTAAATAGATGACTTCTGTTACATTCTCTAAGTTCAAAGTCAGTTATGGGAAATGTGCAGGTTTACCTTGGGAAGTAAACAGAAAACAAGAGTCTCTCAAGCAGATAACTGCAATTCTGAAAATAATGTTGACTCAATTATTTATTTAGCCTTTCATTGTTCCATTTGTGATGTTCTTTATATGTGTATTCATGTAAACATTTGATGAAAACAAAACATGTTGATTTCACACATTCTTGGTTTTTATCAGATGATTTAAAGTACCTTTGGAAATGTGTTTTAACTTTAACATTAAAGGATAAGATTTATTTAATGAGGAAAAAAAAGAAAAGATTATATTGACAATGATTCCATCTCTAAATTATGAATTGTATCATCTTGGGCACAACAGAGTTATGGCTGCATAAGGTTGTAAACATCTTAAAAAAGACACTTGAGCAAAAGTTCATTTTGTGGCCTTAAAACAATTGAACAAAAAAGAAATGGAATGACTGCCACTGTTGCTTAATTTTGCTTTGGGTGTGTAATTTGGCATGCATATGTTAAGGTGTTAAGAAAATCATCTTTGTCACAGCTTGTTTTGCTTCCTATAAATAGTAATTTTTAAAATTGCACATAAACAAGTCACACCACCCATTCAATTTAATATGAGTCACTTCACAAACAATATAAAAATATATGGGAAGTGAACAATACAACCACAACCTTTCATTCTTTTCATCAGTCATCAGCTTCTCTTGCTTTTGCCAATGGTTTGCTTATTTTCCCCCTCAAAATACCCTGCAATTCTGTTAGTGAGACCTGTTATAAGCTCCAGGCCATAAAACCTTGATGGCTTTAAATAATTCACTCCAAACATTAATAAACACCCCTTAGGTGAAATGTATGTGCTATCAAGGCAGTGTACCACTTGGATGATGCTTGTGCATATAGCTGGGCCAAATAGGAGCTAATTCAGAGGAAGACATGCATTAAAAACAGCAAAAAGTCATTAGAGACACTAGCATTTGTACTGGAAAAGAGCAGGTACTTGTGCTCTGACGCTCGGCAATTTGGAATCAAGGTAAACACTTCATGAAGGCTGTTGCTGCAAGCAAAGTTTAACAAATGCATTGGCAAAATTTCAATAATTAAATCTGGTGTGAACTCACCCTGAACTCAGTCTGGGAGGTGTTAGAAGAACACTCCAAATAAGACATTAAAATTAATAACTAGGAGCTTAAAAAAAAAAAAAACAGTGGCCGGTGTTGGACACATGAAAAGACCAGCACTGGCTCAAAGCAACAAGGTCACAAACTGAAAAAGCTGCTGTAGACCATATCTGAAAAATGAAAAGTAATTACAAGAAGCTGAGCAAGAAGCAGGAAAATGGCACCAAGGCAGCTGCTAAAATTAAATCAATAAATAAATTAGGGGTAAAATTTAGAAAAAAACCAGAGCAAGTTTCTTGAAAAACGTGACTGGGTATAAGTATGTGTTGATAGGAGCAAAACTTTATATTCTGTTATGTCATCTCATATATATTTAATTTGTTTAAGCAATTAATCCTATGAAAGGTTACAGAGTCGATCCCAGAAGAAATCAGGCGACGGTCAGGTAAACCCTGGACATGTCTGAGGATGAGACAAATAACCATAGCATTCTTACATACAGGAGATTTAATATGACCAATTATTAGGGGTGTCAGGGTACACAAAAATCACAGAAAGGAAAGTACCCAGGTCACATATCTCAGGGCAATAAATACAGTAAAATGTGGAAGAAGCAACAAAAAACCTTCAATACAAATGCCTTAGGTTTGTTAAATTTATTTGGAATATACTGTAGTAGTCAAAGTTACACACTGAACAACTGTGTACAAGAACCCATATCAGCTATGTGATGTGAATCATTTTAAATATTGTTATTGGTCAAGAATTTTGCAATCGGCACATTAATCCATACCATACATACACGATATGGACAAAAGTACTGGGACATGTTGAATTCAGGTGTTTCTTTTTCAGCAGGGGTCTGGGATACAAAACAATAATGACAAATGTCATAATACACTTTTATATTGTCACAAATATAATTTCATTGCATTGGTTAGTTTTGCTTAAATTATTATCTTTGCTTCCACAATGCCTCAGAGATGTTTTTTTTTTTTTTAACTTAAATTCTTTCAACATTGATTTTGTTTTTTTTTCTCCCATTAAACTTTAGGGAAATATTATATTCTAAAATAATTCTAACAATATTGAGACACATCATGGCTACAGCTTATAAGATGTCTTGTTCTTGTTGATTTGAGATATAAACATTGATATTTCCTTAAAGTTTAATGGGAGATTTTTCTTCCTAAGTGAGATATGAAAATAGTAGATGGTTGGTTGTGGTAGAAAATTATTATTTACAGTCAGAGCACAATTAAAATTTTTTATTTATTTATTTTTTAGAAATTTAGAAATAGAACATTTAAAATAATCGTCATGAATTAAAAAAAAACAGAACTAAAATATTAAATATAGACATGAATCAACATTATAAAGTGGCAAAATAAATACAAGAAATATAATGAGTATGCCAAGCCTACATTCCCCAAAGAATTATGCAAACATTTTACTGTAAATATGTTGTAAATAAGACTTTAATGTAGTTTATCCTCGCATGGTAAATATCATGTTGCAATAGCACATGAAATCAACATGACTGAAGGAAAGTGTCTTACATATGAACTGATTAACAGGTTTGTCAGATGAAACGGCAGTGATTGGACATGTTATAATCAGTATTTACTCTGAATAATATCAGACTTCCCAACTTTGTCTTTGAAGGGAAATAAAAGCTTAAAAACCAAATTACAGCCACTTAGATTTGGTAATCAGTCCCATAATTATTTACTTACATATTGAAGGATTTATGACTTTGAATCTGATGTTCAGCTCAGCAGTTATCTGGTTTCTAATAAAAATCAAACATAGTTAATTTCCCACTTTGGCGATTTTTTTTTTTTTTCTTCTTTGGGAGAAGCTGCTCGGGTGATATTGGCCAATTCATCAGCTTTCACATTTTTCCTGTGAAAGCTCCAAATCACCTTTAAAAAACCCACTATCAGTCCACTCCTCGTCACAGGTGTGAAAGTATGTTGGGACAAAGTGATTTAGAGAGTGTGGATGAGAAATCGTTTAAGTAGGTGCGGTGGGATATTGAAGGGCTGTTGCCATAAACAATCCCAGGTATTGATTATCTTGTAAAAGAGAGGACTGTTGGCTACACAGTATGTCCTGATCAGGGCGGCTCACAGTGGCTTGTGTGCATCGCTGCTTTAACCCTTTATAGGGCACTCATAGAAATACTCTGAAATTCAACATTTCAACCTTAGTGTGTTATTGGAGGACTTAACAAGACTTTATTACTTTTGTGACAAAATTGTTTTATAGGTCTGTGGGAAATCAGGGTTAATGAAATTACCATATTTGGTTCCTTATCCATAAGTGGCAAAAAAATACAAGAACCTTACACATGTAAGGTGAAAGGAACATGTATTTTAGAACATTAGAACATCACTTTTAGAACATTAGACCAACATAAGTGC
>JAPQRQ010000014.1:4665947-4696657 GCA_037367365.1 Apogon talboti | reverse complement strand
GAGCCCCACAGGTTTTTGAGTTTTGGCTTTTTTTAATTAAATAATTGCTTATATTGGAAACGTCATGATGCAACAGTGTTTTCAGATGCATTCTTAAAAAATTGTTATGGAATGTCATTTGGGGTGGACAGTTGTTGTTTTTTTTTGTATAAAAGTGTGAATTTCTTGCCTTCATACATGGACATTGGATCCTAGGAGGTTAATGATAAATTTTACTATAAAAGTCCCACTTTTTCCTTCAGTTTTCTCTGTTTCTGATATAATTACCCTCAACTGCCACCTTCCTGCAGGTACACTTGAATATCATTAGGTAACATATCAATTTTAATGCTGCTGTGGTTGCAGGGTCTGTTGTGTGCATACTGTGGACCTCCTGGGGAACTCTCCATGGCTAACTTTCACTGAATGACAATCCTCAGCCTATTGTGCCTGCTGTTGTGTGAGCCGTGTAGTCTGGATGACCCACTGGTGGCAAACACATTAGTCAACACCCACGGTGAATTTCAATGCCATTGATTTTCACCCGTGTGCAAACCTCTTCTACCAGGCAATCTCAGTTGTCGTAAGGACAAGAGTATCGTAGTACCACACTGATTTACCTGTGTGTCTCTGAGAGCGCTTTTGTTTTCTCAAAATACGAGGAAAGCACCTTGATGTTTTCAGTTGCAGCACTTGATTAAATTTAACTTGAAGTCAGGACAATTATAAATGGCTCATTTTCTGTCTCGGAAGCAGCTCTGTAGGAAATGCCAATCTAATGATGTTTATATTCATTATTTTAATTATTTCTGCACCAACTGTAATGATGGTGCAGAAGTAATTGTATGGATTAATCATACATCCTAAGCAGGTATAATTATTTAATTATATATATTATGCACATAGTAAGAAACAGAAAACAGTGGACTTATGGGAGGAAAAAAACACAAGCAATAACACAAATGTCATCATCATTATCTTGGGAGCGTCTTGATTTGATAAGTGAGTCAGTATATGTTTGCCTGTTTCTGCATGTTCCATTAATATGAATAAATGAATAGTGTATTTTGGAAAGAAGTCGGTTCGCTTCATGCATACAGAACTTGCGCATTGATTTGCACAGCATTTTATGTGTGTGAATCTTCGTGTAAAGAGATTTTTTGGGGGGAGAAGAGAAAACACGGGACAGAGTTGGGGAATGAATTGCAGTAAATGGACTGTCCAGCCAAGACTCCATCTGGGTTTGATCCATGACTTACAGGACTTGGCTGTTGGATCACTCAATGCACTCACTGTTTGTGAAGGTAGATCTGAGTAATGTGGCTTAAGAGATGATACACTTGCGATAACCTTGAAAGTGCCTCTAGAGCTGCAGTAGAAATGACTACATACATGTTCTAAATCATCGAAATCCCCTCCTTTGTTTCTATGAACAACACTGAACAAACGTCCAACGGTATTTTCATGCATTTGATCCAAATCCTGAAGGACTACACTTCCCTGGATGCTGTGGTTTGTAGCAAATCTACATTACGTTCATCTGTTTGCATCGCGTTACCTGTCTTTACCTAGAATTACTAGTCCAAATCTGCCCCCATCCACAGTTTTTTTGGAATATATTACAGGCCTGAATGGACGTAGATTCACAGCACCAATAAAATTAGGTTAAAACAGTACATTAAATACATCTTCTTACAAAACAAAACAAAAAACAAGTCAAATTAAATTAATCACGTGATTCAAGGACATTTGTACACCCTGATGAAGGCCATAATGAGTTATATATGTAGGCATATATTTATATCCATCCATCCTTGTTCCTTTCTGAGTGTCTCAAACTACTTCAAAAATATGCCACTTGTTAAATCTCCAAACTGAAAAGCACCACAGAAACATTCCATGCACACATCTGTGTTTTAGACGTCCTTGAGAAGTCACCCAAACCCTGTATTAATTTTGTATCTATTGTTTTTTTTCTTCCCGTACTAAATACCACTGTTCTGATTTGATGTTGCAGTATAACAATTTCCCTCCATGTGGTGATTCATTGGTTCAGTCCCATTTTCAGTGGTATTTAAAGTACACAACCTCTCAAAGACCAGACTGATGAGAAACCATCTGCCCTGCTGCTTATGTAATACTTTTTACTTTTTATTACATGACACTAAAATATAATTGGTGCAATTTCAACTCCAGTTAAGGATGTTTTTTTTTTTTTTTCTTTGCACTCATGACAGTCAGTCAAACTGATTTTATGGAACCGAAGAGGAGAAACATGAAAGATGCCACCAAAACGCGAAACACATTTGACCTGAATAGAAAGAATACTCTTCGTAATAGCTCAACCTCAACAAGATGCCGTACAAACAGCAATAAGTCAAATCCCTGTCGAGAACTTTCCTTCTGGGTCTCACCTTTTACTGTGATGGATTGTAGCGACTGAGTTATGATCTGTCAGAGCTGAGAAATTTTGATTTTTCCTGAGCTGCATCAGGTCATGCCCTACTGTCGCCGTCTGCATGAAATATTGATGGCAATTATCTGAGATGCTGGTGGCCACACTGAGATGGCAGGTCCGTGGGTGATTTGGGTGACAATTTGTTACATCACATAGTGTAACCAATATCAGTGACAACGATTTTGTGTTAAGATTTCTTACAACTTCCTTTCTGAGCTATTCAAGGTGTTTTTTTTTTGTTGTTTTTTTTTTCTTGAGCTGCACATCCCACCACAGATCAGTTGCCAATTAAAAACTAGTGCGAGTTGTACTATTTTGTATTTTCTCAGTTTCCTTTTTCTGTGCACAAGTTTTGAGTTTGCGTGGGCGGCAGAACTGTTTTCTTTTAACTAAGAAGCTGCTCTTTCGCTTCTTTTTTTTATTTATTTTTTTTTACTTGAGGTGTTTACTGCATGTTTAACAAACTTCAACTCAGATCAGAAAATGTAGAATAGTCCATTTTCTGTAATAGGAGCACCAGACTAATCGTAATGTTACATTTTACATCTGGTAGTTCCTGCCTGATTGGTCTTTTTTTTTTTTTGGGCATATCCAGATTGGAAACAGATTGATTTGTATTTCAGTGTCCAGGCTTTCTAAAAAAATGACCCCCATGAAATCAGATTTTAAGAGCTGAGACGTAGCATCCAAACCATATTGGAGGCATCTGAAATGCAATTCTACTTGGATTTCTGCTGAGTAGTGCTGGGCGATACCACACTTTTATGATTGGATATAATACCTATTACTTTTTTTCATATATATTCAACACTTGATACTTTCAGTGATTTTTTTTTTTTTTTTAATTAAAATGTTACACTTAAAAGACATCTCACCTGACAAATACTGTCCTTTTAACAGCTTTAATGTGCATAACCTTTGGTGGCCATTTTTTTAAGCAATGAAATAAATTTAGAAAGACATATAAATAATAAATACTTAACATACATATTGATTAAAATATAAAAAATAAAGCACAAATAATAAATGTAAATATGAATTAAATCAAAATATCAAAATAAAACACATAAATGATAAATAATTAACACATATTAATTAAATGAAAATTAAGAAATAATATGTATGAATAAAAGAAATGACATAATTTGAATGTATTCATTGAATATGCGTCACCCATGGATAAAACTACGGCAAAGTGTAGTCGCCACACTTCTGATCACATGACACAGATGGACTAGTTAAATTCTATGCTGGGGGGGTCAGTACAAAATCTTGATATAAGTTACCATATAAGATTCAGATGTGACACAGGCGCTTTTATTTCACATTTATTAATTAATATAGATACTTTATCAGCGCAATCGATCCTCAAATGAGTATCAATATATCGATACCACAGAATCAATACGCCCACCACTACTGCAGATGCTTCTGAGTTGCGCTGCTGGGTCACTCTTAAGATGAGACATGAAGACACCAAATCCAGAGTGATGGAAATGCTGAGAAGAATCCATGCAGAGCAAAAGTTATCAGATGCTCAAATAAACCGTCCATTGGCTCTTTCATCTTACAGATGAAGCTGCAAAGATGATGAATTAGTAGTACCACTACCATTATTTACATCACACCCTGTGTGTTTTCTAGCTTAATGATCATCTTCATAATCAGCATGATAATTTATTTAAATTCAAGATAAGGCACAAGTACAACAGACACCATTATCACCAGTACAAGTTACATTTACATGAACGTAATGTGAAAACACTTTATATTTCTCAGGCCATAATGCTTGTGTTAACATGTTATAAGCCTTTGACTTTAATTAGCCTGAATTATATTGTTCTTTTTGCCAACTAGTCTTCTAGATTCCAAAATAATAACCCACACACTGAAAAAAGGCCTTATATTACTATGGATCTCAGTTGTGTTTGGTCACATGTACTGCAAAATTACAGTGTATGGATGTGTGTAATGGACCGAACAGGTGGTAATGTGGCATTTGGAGCGGGTTAATCACTGACCATTCAACCTGGTCTACTGAAAGCATCTGTATCTCACTCTGAATGACTTGGCAACCCAGTAAAAATCACAAAAGGATAATAACAAGAACAATTCTGATGCAAATATTTGTAACCCAAGGTGAATCTTTAATCCTTCAGTGAGAACTCGACCTCATTTCACCTGTTCTCCAAACATTTTCAGAGCCTCACACGTGCTCATTTTACTGCCCTGTGAACAGGAAGTGAGCACATTCACGCAGAAATGAACTAAATGCAGTTAGAAACAACTAGATCTACAGGACACAGAATGGGTATAAAGGTCTTTAGTCGTTTGAAGTGTGAAATAATCGTGGGCAAATATTTTACATCACCACTACCCACATCGCAGTGAAGCCGGTTTTGCAATAGTTGCAACACTTGTTCAAAAAGAGGTGAGAATATACTCCGATCGGGATTTCCAACAGAAATAGTAATGGATTTAACATCAGCCGGAGTCTCATCTGTGGCCTGCATCTCCGGTGCGTCTGATCCTGCATCCTCTGATCCTCTAGGTCTATATCCAGGGTCCAGATGAAAACTCTCACACGTTGCAAACTGTATTTGATTCATATGACGGTTACTACTCCACGCTTCATCAGCTTCATCAATGTTGTCACATAACACACATCTTCATTTACATTAATATGTTCGGTATTATACTTAAATTGCTTTACTTTTGGGCACTGAACGCCACTGGAACAGCATTGTGGTTGAATGGATATATTGCTTAAACAAAATTACTTGTTTTGACATTAATAGGTCATACTTTAGGATAAAATAGACAATATTTCACAATAAAAGCATGTAAATATACAATTCATAATTTTCATATGACATCACATACTGGTACTAATGCCTACATGGAGGCAAAACAAGCCTTTCTTCTGCGTTCCACTAGTTATTTTATCAGGTTTATTGAGCTAATGTGTAGTTTTTACCATATGTGACTACAAATCACACCAGTCCCTTATCCACAGCAGCAGACTGTCAATAGAGACTCCTTTAAACAGTAGGAACAGCCCACCTGTCACTGGAAACATGTTTAGATTAGATTTATGTCATAAGGTACTGTGTTAATATAACCAGTATCCTTCTGCTGTCACTAATATCATAACCAGACATTGTTAAGGTGAGACCATTAACTAATCAGTCTCATGTCTGACAGTAAAGACATTCTTGTTATTTACCCCCAAACAGCATCATGCAGTAATAATCCATCCAGATGTAAAATACATACAACTATCTGTACTCCGTTTCATCCTACAGTAGTGTTAAAGGAGGGATTCTCCATGGATTCAGCTACTGTTCATATCAAAGTGCAGCTCAGACTTTGTTCTTATCGTCTTTCGTGGCTGAAATACCATGGTGCGAGCTGTTTATGGATCCCATATATGTGTTGTAATTCTTTTGGGATGTAATCTAACTATTCATGGTTGAGACAGATGTCAAGCTGATGGTGCTGACTGTCATGTGGGATCAGTGTTTTTGCCTCCAGTATTCTGCACATGACTGAAAACTGAAATACCCTGGTGTAACTGTCACAGTCGCCCATGGACACCCATGCTGGTGAAATCCAATTATAACAGCTATCAGTTAGAAGTATAACGTTTTATTGGAGATTATTGCACCACGATTTGTCTTTGAGGTTTTCTTTTTTTGTAATATAGAAAATGAAAATACTGCTTTTTGAGGGAGGGCACCATAAACAACTGTGTTTAGTGCATCCTAATGGTCAGCAGCTGTGTTTGTATAGCTACAAAGTTGATGATGTCCATATCATCACTATATATAAATGTAGTTTACCACCACCAGAGGGTGACTGTGAGAGTGAATGAATAATGGATCCATTGTACGCGCTTTGAGTATGCGTTAATAGAAAAGTGCAATATAAATCTAATCCATTATTATTATTATTATTATTATTATACCAACCCATACAGATGGAAAGATGGCATCCAGATGTCAACTGGTGACTTCCAAATGACAGTGACAAGACTGATAGAATAAGCAAGGTTAGGTTAGTCTAGCCAAAATTCAGCCCCACATTCTAATATCAGCCTCATCTTTATTTAGCCTTTAGCACTGATTATGGCATGCATTCCCTATAGCATTGTTTTGCTAACATATTTTCTGTAAATACATAACACTGCTGAACCAACCCTGGATCATAACACTGCCCCCACAGGTTTGTACTGTAGGCGTTAGGCATCATGGGTAATCACTTCATCCACTTCTCTTCTCACCCTGATGCGCCCATCACTCTGGAACGGGGTCAATCTGGACCACATGACCTTTTTTCCATTGAAACACAGTCCAATCTTTATGCTCTCTACAAACTGATGGTTGTTTAAGAAATGCAAAGCTACTCACTGCATCAATTAAACAATTTTCTGCTGATATTTATCACTTCAGTAATTATGAACTTTTTTTTTTTTCAAGTCCTTTTATTACCTTAAGTGTTGCCATTCATTCCATACCTGAACTGTTAATTTGTGGCAACAGTCACTGCAGGTGTGTGTCTTACCTTAAGGAAAACACTGATGAATTTTATTTTTAAACACTTAAAGAGGTGTTACATTTGTAGAAAAGGGTATTGCAGTACTTTTAACGTTGGAAACTGGAGCAGATCATAACAAGGTTTTGTACTAAATATGACAATTTGTACTTATTAAAACAGATGAAATTAGAAATAAAAGCCTCTCTAACACAAGCCTCCTTAAAATAAAGCCCTGGTAGCTTATACAATGTTAATACTGAAAATAATCAGTTGACTCTCCTGCTTTTTAGCATAAAAGCAAACTCCACAAAGCCAAGCCATGTGCCCTCACACACAAACCAACCCACGGACACACACACTCAGGCCGGAGGTCAAAACAAAGTAGTAACGCCAGAGGAAAAGATTAGAATGACAAAGGAGAATGACACTGAGTCGCGAAAGCTGTGGGGAGGAGGACAGCGAAGATGGAGATGCTAAATAATGACTCTCTTGTGGATAAAATACAACCTGTGCCGTGAGAGCGGAGAGCAGTGGAAGGAAGCAACCGTAATATTTTAGAGGCAGGTAGAGAAAGAGAAAACACGGAGGGTCGAAAGTGAATTACCTTTAAATCAACATTTTTATTTCCATTTCTTTTTTTGGCTGTAAAGCATGTCATTCTGAGAGGCTGTAAATAATCAGTTTCTGTCCGCTGAGCAGAATTTCATAGAAGCAGAAGCTTTATTTTGCCACAATTTGAATGCATATGCTTGAAGAAAAATAATGCTTTATATGTGACTCTGTTTGGACGTTAGCAGTCATTTTATCAGTGTGAGATGTGTATATATATATATATTTTTAAGGGGTTGTGACCATTTTTTGACAGAAAGCGAGTGTGCATTTTTACAGTGGTGAGTCGTGTATTTCCCAGCTAGGCCTTCAGCGGCGTGCTACCTAACTTAATCCACCTTTTAACATCAATACCTGACGAAATCTCAGTATAACAGGGTGTTGCATCACAGACAGGTGTCTCACATAGCGAGGATGAATGTTCTTACTAAAGCACGAAACCCAATGAAGACAACTCAGCAGGTCTCCTTTCACTACAGCTGCACCACATACATCATCTGAAGCGTAATCATCAATATTTACTGAATAAAATGACCAAAAAAAAACAAATGCTTTTTTTCTTGTGTATGTCTGTGACCAAATCCTTTTTTTTTTTCTCCTCAGTCAGATATTGTGTGTTGGGAAACTAGCTATTAAATTTAAACCAATACGTTTTATCTTATAAAAGTCTCTATAGATGTGGTTTGCTAGCTGAGCTCGGTCTGACTTGTGCGCGTTTTGACCGTCCAATAAAATGATGTGAAAATGCTGACGTTACTGTACGTCTAGTAGACCGCCCCCGTGTGGCCACCATGACATCTGATTGGTTAAAGGAAAAGTTTCATCACATTTACAGTATTTGATGCTCCAGAGGCTGCCTTGTTGATTCCTTGAGGTAGAATTATTTTACCCGGTAACACATGATGGATTAAATATGATTGGATAAATGCTGTAACATACACATACACATACACATACACATACATTACTGGAAGCAGTGACCAAGAGAAAAGCCACGAAAAATAAAGAGAACAGATGACTGAGAACAATCGAATACATCGCCATGGAACAAATCTAAAAATGTAGGGTGTAAATGTAGGTCAGTGATTCTGATTCTTGAGGCCAACAGAGAAGGTCTTGCTGACCCTGACTGACCACCACCACTGTATTAAAACTGTTTTAATATTCAGGCTGAAGTTCCGGTGCCTTTCATCATCACATGCCCAGTATTCCAGCCACACACACACACAAAAAAAAAAACAAGACTATTTCTCAAAACTAACTAGGGCTCTCATAACATTTCAAGCAAGGCCAAAGTAAATCCAAAAGACCTGCTGTATGTTGAAGCTTTTTCTTATACAATCAGTAAATGGACAACATTCATCTAACGGTGAAGACAGGTTAAAAGAAGGTCAGGCTTCCATTTCATGCATGTCCAATATGAGTAATAAGGACATTAATAGCCTCACGTGATTCAGAATTAATGTGTGTTCCAGTGTCTCTTGAATTGTGAAGAGCAGTCGGGCTATGAACAGGGAGTCTTCGTACTGTCAGAGAGGAGTCAAAAGTGCAAACCTGGAGCGTATAAGAGGACGAGAGAAGGCTGCAACTGAAACAAGAAACTACTAGCAAGGGGTGAGCGAGAGCAGTTTAAAAAACAAAAAAAAACAAAAAAAAAAAACTCCATTTGTGAAATACATGAGGTTTCAAACATTTTGATCCTTTACTGGATCTAAAGCGGCTTTGGAATACTAATGGTGAGATACAGTCCTCTGAAAACAAAGCAATTTCCATTCCACTTATTGCTTATTTGAACGTTTTTAACATGAAAAGATCAGGGTTTGCTTAGTAGTCATGAAGCAGGTCTTCAAACTTTGCATTATTTAAGAACTGTAAGCACTTTTAAGACTTTTTTTCCCCTCCACATAATGCGAATGGAAGACCCAGGAAGAAAGACCTTCAGTGGGGACCTTCTTTAATGCTAATGCTTGATAGAATACCTGTGCACGTTCTCTGGAAACCAATGACTTGCAGAGTTCTATTCAGTCTTTCAGGTTGGCGTTTGATTTCAGTCCATTTTTATTTAGTTTGCCTGCACATTCTTAGAAGGAAATTCATCTCAGCTTTTTTTTATCTAGTTTTGGTTTTTAGGCTGTTCTGAGAAAAAGCCTTAGTTTTCTAGAGAATGAAAAAGTAGGATGAAGGAATGCATAAGATCAGGTACAATTTAAAGAAATATTAGTCATCTGAATAATGTGAAAAGTCATTATTCTTTTGCACCTTGAAGAAAAAGTGAACCCAAAGCTGATTTTACGTTGAAATTATATCCTTTCTATTTCATTTTATTATAAAAGCTGAATGTATAATGTGTCACCTACTGTCAAAAGGTCATAAAATATCAAGGAACAAACAATAAATTTAAGTCCTAACTGACAATGTGCATTAAAATATAATAAAGAATTACTAGGAAGAATACTTGGGAATGACTCTAAGGATAACATTGTTTTCAATGTTATCCTTTTTCAGCCAAAAAACAAAATAACAAGAGAGCAAAAAAAAAAAAAAAAACAATTTCTTGCAATCCACAGATAAGTAAGTACCCCAACACTGGAGAGTTTTAACAGTTTTTATTTTTCCTTCCTTAATCAAAGACCTGACTCACTTTTTTTTTTTTTTTTTTATTTAGATGACAAAATTGCTTTTTTTTTTTTGCTCCTAATTGCTGCCGATCCTAAAAACTTCACTCCTCTGTGCTGTTGTTTTTTAAGAGACACTGATATTATTAAAGCCTCATTGTATTTCAGCAAAACTCTCACTCTTTAAAGACTATAATGTGGTACATGTCAGGTTTTAGGACAATGGAATCAACTGTAAATCCCGGAGACGAGGTAATTTGTTAAACTAAACAGAACTGAGAAAGATAGCCGGTCTAAATACCAAAAAAAATTCCACCCACAAACCACTGAAAACGGGTTTGCGACTCACTTTTGGGTTGAGAGTTGAGAATCACTGCATTAGAATATGGGTGGTATGTTTACAATGTGTTTGTTTATATCAATAAAATGTAATGAAACTTCGAAATGGAAACTGTGACACTGTGTGACAAACAGCTTTTTGAAAGTCAGCAAAAGAAAAAGAAAATGCTGAATCCAGCAGTAGTTCTCAGGCATTTTCATTCAATTTCTATAAAAGAAAATGTTGAATTAACAACAAGACAGTACCAGCCAAACTCTACAGTGACCTAAAAATGTGGATATCTGCAAAAATGTCCAGACTTTCCCGGAAGACTGGAGCGAAAATGTGAAAAACAACACATAGTCGAGCCAAAATTGGAGGATTGGCTGTGGTTTGAAACCAGTACCATGTGCAGATGAGTGTACTGATGCATTTGGCTACTCTTTCCAAATTTGTTTTGCACTAGACTATTACAGTTTCAAATGATATTTTAAACTCTCCAAAAAAATAAAAAATTAAAAATTAAGAGGTGTTTTTTTTTTTTTTTTTTTCCTGATTTACAAAACTTTTTTCAGTCCATGTTTGACATAATTTTCATGGATTGCAGAAACATGGCAACTGGGTTATGACAAAAATTAATTCTATGTAGCCCAAAATGGTAATTTCATATACATCTTAAAAGTAGGCTTTGGTATTTCCTGCTGCACAAAAGAAAGAACAGACAAAGACACATAATCAGGCCACCACACACACTGAGCCCAGATGAGGAGATGCAGTGCTGCCCCCGAGTAGAAGGTCTAAACTAATCAAATGCTAATCTGCACCTCCCAAAGTCTCCCACAGCAGACTTGACACAGTCCAGAGCACCACTGCAACATGATTAATGAATAACCTCACACATGACCTCCCATAATAGCCTGGGTCAGCTGCCCAGGTGCAGACCCCTGACCCCTGACAAGGCCATGGATGTCTTAAATGGGAGTTGTGTGGGGGAGCGCTCCTCCGGGGAACTGTAAACCCTGGTCAAAACACTACCAGAGCGGAGGAATTAATAATTTGGTAATCAAGCGTCAAAACAGTTCCATTATGCATTCGCAGTGGGAGCCCATCCCCTATCGTTGCTAAGCAGCATGTCAGCTCCTCCCTCAGTGGAGTCGGGTGGTGGGAATGGGAGCCACTGTCTGTCAGGATACAACAACAAGGTCAACTGCCGTTTAGCAGCGCAGCGTTCCTCGAATGCCAGTAAAACAGATCCCTCTGCCCAGGCTCCTGACCTTGTCTTGTTTAATGAAATGTAGTGACCATGCGTAACTTTGCAGCCTGTTAAACAGCCCGTGAACTCGCCTGCATTTGAGCAATATTCACAGTGATTCCTGCCCACCGGTGTGTAATACCAAACTGTATCGCAAAATCCCCTGAGTCGATAAGCGTGCATGAATAATGTCCATCAATTACAGGTCTGTGTGAATGAACAGTTTTGAAATGTGGCATTAATAGATAGTGAAATGTTGCCTAAATGTGAGTAATGCTGCACAGAGGGAAGGGGCGTTGCAGAACATGTTTTTAGATTTCCATTCTTCTGCTGTATTAAAGAGTCTAATCAGATATGCCGGCTGTGTTAAAGGCTACCAAAACACTGCCGCTTGCACTTGCATAATAATACTGATAAAACACTGATAAAAGCATAATAATCCACTGAATATTCCCCTGCCCCTGCCCTCTCACACTCTGCATAGGCACCTTTCCACACATATCAGGGTGAATTTTGCTGCTGTTGAGGAGGATTCAGTGAGGATGCACAATGAAAGAATACTCTACTCCAAGTTCATGCTATTCCATAATATAAGATATTTTATACTTATGTAATGTGTACAAGCACACATATGTGAATTAATTCTTCTATCTTAAGTATTATTTTCCCAAAAGGGTTGTAAAGTAATTGCTGTGTGTTATATACATAATCAAACATTGTGTTTGTTTCTAATGGGAGTAAACTAAATGCCTTGGATGCAAACAAAGCATAACAATAAAAAATTGTGTGTGCTGTATACAGGATTTAATAAAAAGTTTAATATATCAAACACATGTTATTATGAAAGATATGTAGCATTTCTTCCAAATTTCTGGATGTGGCATCATCTGTTCTATATTTTCTTGACTTCTGCATTTACATTCTGTTCAATGTGTCTGAATATGTTCACATTCAGATAAATCACAGTCACGTTCTGTTCATTTGGTCATCTATCAATGGTGTGAAAATCAACCCTTTAACAGCGATAACCTCTCCGGTGCTGCATTTTGCACTTTACACCATTCAAATTACTGTAACTCCTCAACCGTTTACGCTATCTACAAAAACCAGCATTGGAAAGCTGAGATCCTGAGCTTTCCGACACTATATAACACTTTACGGTAGCGATGTGGGACTCTATTACAAGTAGAAAGGAACCGTTTCAGAGACTTCCACACAGGCTAAAAAATGCCTGGAAATAATAAAAATATGAATCCATAATATGGATACTGAATATTCAAGACCAAAAAGCATGTTACTTCATCTAAATTAACTGAGCGTTTATTTTTGCAATCTCAAAAAGTTTTGTTATGGACATTTAAAGTTGTTTCTCATAATTACTGTTTTAAGCATTTTTTAGTTATAATAGTGATAATTAATAGCCTGGTCTTGAAAGTTAAGTTCTTCCTGAAAACAAAGGTGCAAAAGAATTGGCAAAAAAATAAATTTTCTGGCACTTTTATTGCCAAAAAAAACACATGAAGACACCTAGGCGGCCTGTTATAATGGCAGTCTTAAAAGGGTTAAGAATTACCGTTGCTTGAAGCTAGTCCACCAGAATGAAATGACATAATGTGTATTTATACATCACTAAACTTGGTGTGAATGGAGCTGTAAGTTGCCGCTGCACTGAGTGACCTTGTCATAGAGTGAATATGTTTAGGGGTTTTATTGTGAGAAGTTGCAGCTCTGCGGTCATTGTCTTTTGCTATTGTTTTCATTGAGAGACGCTCAAAGGCAAAAAAAAATTACATACTGTGCATTTCAGCTCAGAATATGAGGAATTTCCTGTCCATTTAATGACATAATAACAGATTCCAAAGACTGTTCTGCCAAGCAGTAATCTTGGTTGTTTACAAATGTGCCTCAGTGGCACTCCTCTGTCAGTCTTCCTATTATATCAGATGACTGTCCTCATATCAGACAAATGGCTGTGACTGGTCTGCCACGGGCTCGGTTAAGTGGAAAGTGTTTTAATGGGAGGGAGACCAGATGCAATCTGCCAGAGCAAATAAAACATAAGCTCAATTCTTAATCTAGTTTTAAGGCTAAAGAGTTTTAACTTGAGCAATAGTTTGCAAATCATTTAAAGGCTTTGAAAGACTGATGTTTTACAGTTGTGCTCCAGTTAATAAAGTTAATCAGAAGACCTTAATTGACACCATTGTTAAATAAAGTTGAGGTGTGTTCCCTTATGTTAAAACCATTAGAGAATACAGCTTTAGATCATCGTGGGTGATGCCCTGTGGTTAAACATCCACAGTCACTCGCCCACTAGTGTTGTGGAAAACAAGACCAATCCAGAAATTCAAGGACAAACTGTATACTTGACTAATGAGCGACGATTAAAAACAATGCAGAGTTATAAAAATGGTAATATAAGCGTAAAAAATAAGATTAGAAAAGTCTAAAATCTGAAAAGGGAAGACATATTATTTTTCTTGATAACCTCGAAACGCAGCACAAGCAGCTTTAGGCTAAAATGCAATCATGAAGTGAAGCGCAGGCTCATTATACAATGATATTAAGGGTCAATTATTGAGTAAATCAGTTCCTAGTGCAGAGTGACACATTGTATTCTGCCGCTGCTGTCAGCTTCCATCCTTGAGATGCAACTATTCCAACGACATGTGCCTCATTCCATTGCGATATTAGCCTTGAAAAGGGCCAAAAAATAGTTTGAATGTAATGTAATTTAGCCCATCCTGTCAGTCTACTTGACAGTTGCATCCATCATTGTCAACAAAGGCTACATCAGTGCAGACCTCAAGGTTTCGCCAAAGGATACTTAAATTGTGCATGTCTTACTCAGGTGTCTGAAACCATTGTGGGAAGGAAGAGACGAGTTTAACTGAAAGTGGCAGGGAACACCATGCCCTGCTTATTTTGAACAAGGAACATCTTTCTGACTGGGAACTGCAATGATACAGAGACATGTGTTGTAGAAAATATCCACAGATGTAAAAGTTTGAATGTACTGTAGGTGTTTGGAGAAACTTTAAAGTTTGGGTTTAATGTGCTGCAGTTGTCAAGGTAAGATTGAATATTCCCATATCATCTACTCAGTGAACAGGCTCATAGAAACAAGGTCTGTTTGTGTTTTGTTTACCGTTGACATTTAAGCAGGGTAATGGCTAAGCGCCTTGATATTCAGTGGGAGGCTATTTTATCATATTTCATTAGTGCGGCTCATTAGGATCAGATGAAGGCCTGGATCAGGCATTTCAGAGGAAATTCCTGGCTGCTGAGTGATGTTTGTGACTTCTCCCCCCACCTCCAACTTCAAGTAAAGAGAAAAAAAAAAATCCTTAAAAAAGACACATCAAACGCTTTTATCTGGCTTTCATCATGTGGAGGTTGGCCATTTCACAAACCAGTCAGTTAGAGCTTATTAAAGCCATCACACTGTTGCTGTTCCACACCCAGACATTTAACAGACCAATGCATACGATGCGTTTTTATCCATCTTTAAACTATGACATTATTGTCTCTTGATTTGTAGTCATCAAACATCGAATGTGGTGTTTTCCCTCTCGAAGTGCAGGATAATTGGTAGTTTCTGACTAACAAAGCACCAACCGCATCTAAATGTTCTTCCAAATTTGTCTTCTGACTTCAACTTCATGACAGGAGGTAAACAGAGTCCGGGAAACCAAAAACAACCCTCAAAACAAAAGATTTGCATGGGATTAGTATTATCAGGGGGACATCTATCCTCTCAGAAAATGTGGTAGATTTACAAATTGCAGTCTTAGAAGCTCCTCGTGGGATTATATTCGTCAAGTCTCGATGATTACTCCAAATCACTTGATCGCCTCGGGGAATATTAGCCCCCTGCATGTCCAGACTCCCTCTTTTTTTTTTTTAAGAATTTATGCAACTTGTGTTGATGTTTTGCTGAGGGTGTTTGATATATGCACCATTACAAACACAAGGGGAAGCTTTTTTAAGATTTATGGAACAACCTGGAAGGTACTACCTTAAAAGCGTAGTAGCTTATTTGTTTCACTTAAGGATTTATAAATGGCTTTTTTAGACGTTAAACAGACTGCGCTTCATAGTGGTTGTCCTCACACGGAGCTAATCTGAGTTGTTCCTTTGAAGAATGTTAATGTGCCCTCTCTTGGTTCGTCAATTTCTGGGACTTTGTCTTATATTGGTTCCACCTTGAACTGGTTCCTTGGCCCACTCCGAGACAGGAGGCAGATTAATGCGACTCCTTTGAAATCTCAGTCACATAGCAGCAGCACTAGCTCAACCATGAAAATAAATCTCAAGTTTGCCATCTGTCACCGCGTTGACTAATGTCCAGGTCCCAAAACTAGCCTTGATTTTTACCCAAATTCAACAGAGAGAGGGAAAAAAAAAAAAAAAACAGACAGAGACATCAGTGGGGGCCTCTACTGTCCCTGTGAAACGACCACTGTTTTGGCTGCCGAGACCTATGTCAGCATATTTGATGAGACAGGTTTCTGCCAGATTTCAGAGAGTTTTCATTCAGGTGCTCCCAGGAAAAAAAAAAAAAAAGAATAAAAAAAACAAGACAACTCTGTGGCACTGACGGTAAGAAGGGCTTTCACCATCTTCTACAAGACAATATCAAATTAACACTCTTATCTTCAAGTCATACGCTGACTTATTGTATCTGCTGTACCAGAATTAAACATATAAAAATCAATCGGCTCCAGGCAAGCCTTGTTTTCCAGGAAATTCTGGTCCGCCTGGAAACCAAAAGATATGATTATATTTCCTATTCCTATTTTTAGCAACGTGTGTGCACTGATGATGCAAATGAATGTGCTTTGACCAGTGTGTTTAATGTCTAATGTGATTACAGTACGTTTACTTATCTTCACAAATATCCCGCTTTGCATATAAGAATTAGCAACTAAAAAGCAAAGTGAAAGATTATATGCTGCATATATTTGCCTGATGTGCCAGCTGTATGCTCTATAAACCTAATGTGATGCAAATGAAGGTTGTCGCAAATAGTCAACCGGAGTATTATACATCAAAGATGCATGTAAGAAAGAGGCTTTTGCTTCCATATGTTTCAGTCGTTCTAAACGTGTGTAGAATTTCGAAGACGTGTCACGCTGCTTGTTTTGGTTACTTCCAAGAGGCATGATGATATCACCCTGCAGAACAAGAGAGAGAGACAGTCTTTATTTCACCGCCGCAGACCACTGGAAAGCCGGCCGCTGACAGCTTTATGGATCCATGTGAAGGTTCTCTGCAAACCAAGCTGAACGTGGTTTATTTGCCCATAGAAGTGAATGACTCTGATGACAAACAGAAGTCTTAAATGTACACAGCGTTTGTCCGCGTATCTTCAGAGCATACCGGGTTTCTTGACTCGGTATAAGAATCTACAAAGATATTTTCATCCACGGTGTTTGTCTGCAAGGATTTACAGTATGATATCACCTTCCGGGCTGGTGTGTTTGCGGTGGTTTCATTATAAATATGCAGTTGCACGTGGCTATGCTAATGTGTCATATGTGATAATGAAAGCATTACATGTGTGATAATGTGTGCATACATCTGGGTGCATGTAATAGCATATAATGTGTGTCAAGTATGTTGAAACACACAGATGGAGCGTTGTTGCAGGATTATGTTGCATGTGTTTGTGAGGCCATTCGCAAACAAATTCCTACAAAGTCTGCAGCAACTAGCAATATTCTTAATTATTAAAGAAGGAACATTGATTTCATGAATTAGCAAGCAAAGCCAAGGCCTTAGAAGTAACAATTTTGTAGTGTGGTATCTTCATTGAGGTAAGTAACTACCTTTATATCACAGCATATTAAAGCCTTAAATTAACACTGTGTATAAGTCACAGATGAGTTTTAGTTTTAAAGGAAGTAAATGTACTGTCACTGAAAGCTTTAAGTGTTGCATTACAAATTTTTCTTTTTTTTCCTCAAGTTGAAAAAAAAAAAAACTCAAAGCAGGTTCTTGATTCTGGTCTAAGTAAAGTGCTATATTATAAAAGCATCTTCTGTCAAAAAGTTAACAAAAATAACCAGGAGAAAATCGGAGTTACTGGCACCTGTGTCTGTATCGTACACTTTCCAAATTTACCCTGCCTACACATAAAGTCTGGCTCTGTCTATTTCAGAACATGCCTGTAACACTTTGTAAATACTTCTTGATCTGTTTAAGTGTCACGTGACAAAAATGCCAAAAACATAAAACCCACATAAAGTACTGAACAGACCCATAAATATCCAATAAAGTGTAAGTGTAAACTTGAGCCGTGACACTGTAGCGCTTGTAGATTTATAAGACATTAGCCGGCAAGCTATGACGGTGTTAGGAGTTAAATGAGTGATTAAAGAGAGTTTAGTAATCCAAATTTCACACATACTGTATGAGTATTTCTGAAGTCTGATGTCTAAAAGTAGCCCGAGGGGCCACATACTGAATACCATTAACTTGGTGGAGAGGGAGAAAATAAGCTTGCAGCCATCCCAGTTTACTTTAATTTAATTTTGCATGTTGCGTGAATTGCCTTTAGTTCCATAGTTGAGTTTGTTAATGGAAATGGAGCAGATTCTGGCCAGTGTTTGCCTCACATCAAATGTATGAAATTCCAATAAAGTACCATAGAAGTCAGTTTTGAAAGCAAAGCTATTACAATTATAAGTAATTACAGATGAGAGACCTGAGCGTGAAATCCACATCGGTGTGGGAAAAAAACAGTGAAAATAACATGGGTGTGTGCACAAACAAGAAAAGAGGGATTTCATTGTATATGCAACATTAAATACTTTTTCTGAGGATAATGGAAGGATAATTCGTCAATTAGTAGCTACTGTTATCAAATAAATGGAGATTGTCACCCATATAAACAAATATAATCCCCTGCAGTGCTCTGAGTCTGTATCATTGTGATCCAAGAGGAAATACTCTAATGTTTAAGCTTTGCAGGGGTGTGTTTAATACCAAGGGGATATAAGAGGTGACAAAGGACGAGGTGGCAATCATCATTCAAGAGGCAATAAACAAAAGACACATTATATGAAATATTACTTTTAATTTCTTTCAACATAATGACAGAGGTAAACAGGAATTCTAATGCTCAGTGCGGTAGAAATCAACTATCGCTGCTTGAATTGACGTTAACAGATGGCAGTGTTGTTCATTTAATCCATTTTATTCATCTATTTAAGAGCAAAGACAACAGAAAGTCACGGTGACGGTTAAGTGAAAGCACTTTGAATTGCAAAAGGACACATGGACACCTGCCATTAGTAGTATGTACGTGCTTCCTGCATTTGTAAAAGGTACCTTTCGACTTAATCAGACAAAACAGCCCTATTAATCTTCTCCTCCATGCAGGATTGTTTTTGGCACCGTTTCCCATTCCTTGCCAGCGATGACTTGCAGAGTGTTAGCCTAGCTTGTGAAAACACCCATCCTTCGTGGGTGGAGAGGTTAAGGACCCGCTCACCTGACCACCACGTATCATTGATCGCGGTGTAACGCGGTGCAACAGTGTGAGAATGCATGTCACGCCCCGGCTGCACACCACCGCTTCATCCGGCGTAGTGAGAAAACATTTACACTTTAAGGGCCCACCGGGAGCCTCGATTTGCAGTGCTGGCTTCATTTCCTCCTTATTTTGAATAGAATAGGAGGGCTGTTGTGGCTTTCTGGAGAGACGCTCAGACAGCGAGCAAATGCAATTTGCCTTTTTTTGAATCTGATATTTATGGATGACTATCCACATTGTGTTTTACAAGTGACCAGATTGGGTTTTGCAAGTTTGAACAGTATATTTTGCCGTCATTGTCACGGTAACAATGCACATATGTACACACATTTTGTGCGAGGTAGTGCAGCTGTTGTTTACCCTGTATTCTGAAAGGCAAATAGAATATGATGAGAGCGTAATTTTTTTCCAGGTCTGTTTGGCTTTTCATGGGCTTAGACTTTCATTTCATATCGCTTTTCTTTATTTTCTACACAGATTAACATCAAAGTTGTAGAAAGAGTTTTTGGAATATTGCAATAAATGTGACTTATCTGCCAGAGCTTAGTATGTTCAATAAATATGGTGTTAAGTGGCAGGAATTAAGAGAAAAAAGCATAGCGTGCAGTACTTCAAATGGGTTTCTTATAGTCGCTTAGCAACAACAAGAGACATAACCGCCACTTCCTGCTGTGCATATATAACTAATTAGCTCTGCCAGCTAAAGAGTGGCACCAGCCCTGAGAACACAGGTGTTCTGACGTATTTAGTAATTATGAAAGTTGGTAGGGAAATGAATGATGGATAGATAGAAGGGGTGGAACTGAATACAAATACATGTGGGGGGAAAGCACATAAAAAAGGTTGACAGAATCCACAAAAATCATGCAAATCTTTTGTGTTTGGAGAGAAAATAGTTCTGTGGAGGTTATTGTGCTCTGTCTGGTTGTAGATGACATGAACGAAATAGCACAGCCTCATTAAAACACTTTCTTTACTTTTTGGTGTTGGTGTTTTAGATAGTTAAAGGATGGATGGATGCATAGTGTGTGTATATAACTTCAATCAGGTGACACCAGGCTGTTCTCCCATTGGATTAAAGAATCACCTTGGGGCATAATTTGTGTGTTTGCTAGCCAATCACAATCCATTTTATTGTTTTGTCCTGATGTGATTGGATGATTTTTACTGGATTACCATGTGGCCTTGAGTGAGATACAGATGCTTTCAGGACTCCAGAAAGACGGTAAAGCAGACGATTAACCTGCTCCACATGTCACAGGTAACAAAGTTTAGTTTTTAGCCTGTTTTACCTCCATTTAGTCTCCTCAAACTCTGGATTATACACAAGAACTTTAGTTTTGGCAATAGATAGATAGATAGATAGATAGATAGATAGATAGATAGATATGGTAGTAATTTTCGATGTGGTCTGTGTGACTGTCTTTATAACCATGCTTTTCATTCATTACCGTGGCACACACCCTACAGGCTGTCGGATTCCTCAAAGGGCCTATGCATATTGAATCAAATCAAGTGAAACAGAGCCAGCACAACTTAATGGGAAATGTTACTCCTCCCGACAAGCAGAAAGACGCTGTCATCATTTTAAGCACATCACAAAGTCTTCTGTATGACCACATAATTTCAGTCACTCAGACCATATTGGCTAAACGCGCGGGCCGACGTTACAGCTGATTTGAGTATAAAAGCAGATGGAATTGATTAGAAAATGGTATTCACAACGGCTTGAGTTTACAGTGTCCTTCTGATTCCATGCGCCCTCGGATGTTGTTACCACACACTTTTTTTTTTTTTTTTAAAGAAAGATGAGGAAATCAAGGCCTTACTGAGCCAAACAAAGGCTTTGCTCTACTTTTGCAAACTCCTGTTATGTAATACAGGGTTACTTGTAAAACATACCGTCTCACTTGCTGTGCATCATAAGAGCCATTTCACCTGAGAGACTTTCAGGCGTCCCTGTTTTGTATGCGTCTGCTCTTTAACCTGATAGTGATTTACAGTTCCCATGTGTTTTGTCTGGATGACACTGTTGTCACAATGGTATTTGTGTATCTTACTTGTATCTTTATTTAATTCAAGAGATTTACACAGTACAACAAGACACCTGCCCCAAAACCCACCCCACACACCAATATATGCATCTATACTTGCCAACATATACATATTTATACACACATATATTTATGTACCACCACTCTTAAAAGATACATGCAATTACCCACATTAACATTAGTGAATATAACCTTTATGCGCCTGATGAATTAATAGCGAGTCTTAAAACAAACATGTGTCTTGTCATATACACGTTGCCCTTTGTTACTTACTTTTACAACACAAAAATTAAGTGACTTTCTCACTTTGTTCATTGAGTCAAGAGCGTCGTTGGCATGCTAAAGCACGATGAAGCCCCAGCGTAATAAAACATCCTGTCATAAGAAATGGATTCAACATTTGATATATAAAGCCATCAGCTATCTCTAATAGTGATATTACTTTGGTTCTGTTATGAAAGACAGTCAATACTAATGCTGTTATTCCCTGATAGAAAGACCAACAGCAACTGTGAGTGTAATTGTTTTGCTGGAATCAAATTAATCCAGTAAATAATCAAGTGAGTAAATTATAAGTGGTCAGAATATTATCGAATTCATCAGTGAAGAGGGCTGATAATTCAGTATTATCCTGCAATCTAAAAATCAATAGGAATAAGTCATTTAAGGTGACTCTTAATATCATTATCATCTTTTACCCAAAGGGAGCATCTAATCGAGACTTAGACTTCAAGTGTAAAATCTACTTATGCTACTTGACTTTTTTTCCTTTATTATCCTACTCTCCTTTCGTTATGCATGTTCCCTCCGTTACAATGTGCCAGACCAGCTAATAGTCAAGCAAGCAGGAGACAGATAGCACTAGACTATATTATATATTTTAATCACCAGTATTCCACATGTGTCCTTTACATAATTGCTGGTCATTGCATCAACCGGAACAGCACAGGCACCAAATCCATGACAGCATCACAGTCACATGTTTGTGTCCACTTACTCTGGACACCACAGAAGACTAATAACATGTTAAGTTGTACCATTGCTCATTCTGACTGCCTTTCATGGCTGCGTTTTCTAGTCACGATGCAAAATGTATTGGTCATGCACGGCAAGACTTCACGCTGAAGAATGAATCTACCACGCTGTTGAGGAACTGAACACAGTCCTTTGTTCCAATATTCTTTTAATACATTTTGTTCGCCTCCGCATTCTATTTGTTGAGTCTATTGGGTAAAGTCTGATATTGTCTATGTGTGGGAGTCAAAAATACATACATTTCTAAACCTGAAAATACGTTTTTACCGTATCCTGAAAAGTCGCCAGTCCACACGACCTCTCTCTTTTGTATTTTGTACTTGTGTTTTACAGTAAAGGTCACATGCTTGCATTAGCATAGCTTTTGTCTGGGTGGCGAGTCCTCAGTGTGAAGTGGCTTCTCTTCCTGAATTCAAATTTCTTGAGAAAATGAATTAAGGGTTTTCTCTTTCTGTCCTTTCTTTCAGTCTCTGGCTGTAGTTTATCTCCCCGCTCTCCACAGCTCCCTACTGTGTTCTTAAACATTGACATCTGTGTCTCTGCGGCAGGGTCGCTGGATCGGCTCAGCCGCCACGGTGGTGGTCACAGCAAAGCTGCGTGCTCCATGTCAATAAGACTTCAGCTCAGCTTCGAGCCCACGGGCCATCAGTGCACAGTCTCATCACACAACACCAAGAGGAAACATCAGCAGCTCATGCAAATGCGATCTGGTTGGGATTCCCTCTGCAGCCGTGTGGTTTGTGTGCTCACACCCTGATTATGGTGACTCTGATTGCGTACTCCATCACAGTAGTCCAACAGAGTCGTTTTTTGTTGACAAAATGACAACAAACCATGGTCACTCAGATGATTTAAGAGGTGGACGACGGTTGCTTTGGAACAACAAACAGAGAGACGGAGGGTCTGTTTGGCTTCCAGACCTGTTTATGGTGCAGACACAGCTCAGAAAAGAGCAAATCGATGCAGAGCTACTCACTGACTCCTATTACCCTAACAGGAGAATGATGATCAGGATCATCTGCTGTGCCACACTACCCCAGTGAGGGTCACGCCTGCAGGCCACGTCGGCCACTCATTTTCTCATTTTTCACTCAGGGCTCCAAACTTCTATAGAAGCCGAGTAATTTTACCTTCCCAGTGAGAAGGAAACCGCGTCCTCATTTGCCCAGCAAACGGAAACCTCATTTGGTTTTCTGTAGAATTGTCTAAGTATATTGTGCATTCTGTACAGGTATACTCTACCTCAGCAAAAAAAGATCATATGCATATCTGGAACTGGTATATTTCTGTGCTAAGAATAAATATCCATCTCAGCCTAGAAATAATTAATTGTACATTTAGATGTTAAGCTTTAGTCACATAGAAATAGACATACAATAAAAAAAATGATAACAAAAGAAACTAAATGTCACTTTATTTCATTGTTGTTCATACGGCTGCCACATGCACAACCACTTTAAACTGCACTGTTGCTGCATACTGTGAAATTCTATACATATTAAGAAGTTATTTTATTATTTTTATTTTGTTTGCACATTTTGAGGTAGTTTTATTCTACCGTATTTACCTTTTATATATTTTATTTTATTTTATTTTATTTTTTGCTTTTTATCTTCTATGCTACAAAACCGAGACCTGGGTAACTATATTTGTTTCTATCATGTACCGTTGATCAAATGACAATAAAGCTGAGTCTGAATCTAATGATATTTTGGATTCTGTAACACTGAATATAGAGAGCATTATTTAAAACACACAAAAAGGTTTATTTCCAGGATTTTTATTTTTATTTTTTTTACATTAGTTTTTTGAAATACATATTGAAAACAATACATATTTCATATAGTGCATTCTTGACAGCTACGCAAACAGACATCAAAATTACATTTCCAATACTGTAAATGAAAAGAATATTTTTCCACTTTACACCAGGCACACACCGAGAAGCTATAGATTCGGAGAGAGTAACAAGAATTCCATTAGCGGAGCTGGTGGACTGTCTATCGGAGGAGACCTCTTGATTTAACAAACTGTGAGCACAGCAGCTTATGGCTTCTGTGTTGTGACATAAGATGGTATCTATCAGTGTGAGATGAATTAAAAAGAGCAATCCTGCAGAACAACTGCTCTCATTTAGAGTCATCCTACTGAGTTTATAGCACGCGACTGTGCGGCACAAACAATTCCTCACACTCGCACTCAAGCGAACATGAATTTTCAGAGTGGTAGTGTCGCCGTAGGTCCTGGGGCTAAGAAGCTTTCTGATTTACTTTGGTAATCTCAGCTGTAAGTCCCCTTATGACTGTCAGAGTGCAGTGCTCATGCTAAATAAGAGAACAAAGTGGTAAAAATGAAATTACTCTAAATTTCTATTGCAATTGGAGGTAATTAGCGACGTAACATTACAACCTTGGGAAGATTTGTCATTTCATGCCACCGGTCCTAAATGAAGTTATATTTACTGTACATTCAAGAGCTTAACAGCATCTGCTAAACACAAGCAATTACATCTGATTAGCAATTTCAGTCTGCACAACACAAATGACACTGTTTCCACTATAGAACAGAGTAATTACTGTATTCCTTCTGAAAATCTGTCATGTTGCTTCGTTGGCTTAAATGTTTTTGCTATACGAAAAGCAAAACATATTTTTAATGCCTTTATTGACTGCAAATCACAATAATGAACACAAATCCTGTGTCCTCAAAAACACAAACATTTAGAGGTTAATGGCTATTTGGAAGATGGTAACCATATTCTCTCTTATAATAAGATGCTGATTATACTCTGGAAGGCCTTGCATTGTTGAAAATTGTGCTTCTGAGATTGGGTTAAACATAATGCGCCATACAGCTACTATGTGCAGCAGAGTAGGGAGAAAAATGACTTTCATTAAATTACAGTGAAGTTTATATATCAGTGATGATAAGCTCTCTGAGGGGCCCGCCATCTCACCGGCTATAAGAAGTGTCCTGTCTCCCGCAATATGAGGAGAGAAATGAACTATTCTATTCATTTTCCGCAGATGCATATGTACAAGTAAATTAGATTAGAGTGAAAGTGAAGGCGACGTGACAGGCGTGAGTAGGAATTTCTCATGTTGTTCACTTATGTACACTGGTAAAACCGTGATACAAACACAAACGGTGCAGGTGCTTGAACAGTCTGCTCTTTTCTACGCGGTGGAGCTTAATAATGAGTGTTATTACAAAGACCAGATGTTCAGCTCGTAATCCATCCTCTAATTTGATTAGCCAATTGTCAATACAACACCAGGCTCTTTAGGGACACTAGATCAAGTTGCATCAAGCGCAAATTTAGCTGTCTGGTTACCAGCTTGTAGCAGCGGGGGCACTTGGTCGTGTTTGTCTGCCAGGTTGTTCACCCTTTTACAACAAATCTCTGGCATATGTTGCACAATGGTGGACAGTCAGGACCAGCAAATCCTTCTCTGCTGGCCTAAAGAATCAGAATCACTGTCCCACATTTACACCCTCCATTTTTATATTTGTTCCATGAAGATGTATTAAATTATTCCCAATAGTCTATTCTCTTTTTTTCATAGTTTTTTTTTGTGTTGCACTGCATCCAGTCATGTATGTGTATATTAGAGCATTTGTCCAATCATATTTCATCCATCATGTGTTGCCAGGTAAAATAAATCTATCATGAGGCTCAGAATCAACAGTGCTTGATCTGGAGCTTCAACTGAATGGAATTAAATTGTTGATTTAACTAATCAGATTTCATGTTGACCACACGGGGCGATGCAGCAGGTAATAGCAATAACATCAGCATTTTCACATCATTTGATTGGGTGGTCAAAGAGCAACCAATCAGAGCAAGCTCTAGCAAATCACATCTTTAGCGACTTGCATGAGCTATATATTTGTTTATATTTTGTTTTCAACTCACAATGAATGGCCCATAGAGGAGAAGAAATGGATTTGGTCACAGACAGACTAAAAAATAAGCAGTAGTTTTGATGAGTGTAATGTATTTTATTAACATCTGTATAATTTTGTCATTTTATTCAGTAAATATCACTGATTGTGCTTGAGGTGATGTGGGTGGTGCAGCTGTGGCTGCAGTGAAAGGAGACTTGCTGAGCTGTGTTCATTGGTTTCTTGCTTTAGTAATGACATTCATTTTCGGTACATGAGATACCTATCTGTGATGCAACACCCTGTTATGTTGAGTTTTTTGTAAATTAGTATTGATGGTATAGTATTGATACTAAAAGGTGGATTAGGTCACCGAAGGCCTGGATGTGAGGTACCTGTCCTGCAATGTGTTATGCAATAGTGTTCTTACTATTTACATATTCAGAAAGACATCATTACTTCTATATATAAGCTTCAGATTCCAACAGTGGTCATCCTGAAAGCTTGGGTCAGTGACCATCACAGGATCAATTACAGTGTGGGGCTTTTTAGCATAAGCAAGAATTGCCCCAATTAAAGCCAGAGAGCTTTGAGATGCTGGTTCCACAGTTAATTTTTAACCAATTAAATCAAATTGACTTTGCTTCGGTTTGATTGTCAGTTACACAGCTTGCATTGGATCTTCATCAGCAGTAATTGCGCTTCAAAGAGGGTAAACGAGTGAAGGATCCGCCGTGACAGCTCAGGACATGGGAAGCAAGGCATGTATCCAAAATGCAGTGGGGAGCAACGTGAAAAAGCAGCGTGGATGCGAGATGAGGCTAAAAATCTGGTTTCACACTCACTGGCATTTATCATCAGACAAAGACAGAGGCGTATCTGACAGGCTGTGAGTGGTTAAAGCAATCTTAACGAGCCAGCCCTCGAAAAAAAATCAAAAAATGTTAACGCCAAAAACGCTCCCGTTCGATGACAGTGAATTAGACGCATCTCAATTACAACTCCGAAAAACAGAAGATGGATGGCTATATCTAAAAGCTTTATGAGTCAGTTTTGCAGTCTGAAGGGATGACAAAAGAGTCATTTTTGTGTCAGGAAAATGCAGTGTTTCCTATCCACGTTGCCGTCGTAGTTTCACATAAACCACATCTGACTGGAGAAGGCTGAGTGGGATTGATGGCACTAAGGATATTTATCGGTCTAGATTCACGACCTGCCATCTCCGGATCACTTTTCAGGGTGAAGGTGTTGTCACCTGGACCAGACTCCCTTAATTTACACCACTCAAGCGTGCTGTGTCGCAGAAGAGAAATCTAACATGTAATTATGTGTCGTAATTCCAAGAGGTTTCTTAATATGTGGTCCCAGCCCTCCAGGGCCACTGAGGACACCAAGAAAAAAAAACAAAAAAAAAAAAAAAAAAAACTTTGTGAAGGGAATTGCAAACAAAGGCTTGATTCCTGAGATGACTACTCTTCAGAAACATCCTATTTTCTGATTTGTTTGTGGACTACAAATAAGTAAGCCCTCTTGTGCTGTGAATGTGGTGAAGGTGAAGACACTCAAAAGAAAATTGGTTGTTCAAAGTAAATAAATGAATAAGTAAATAATAAAATAAATAAATAAATAACACTGGCACAAACACTGGCTTGGAAAATATTTAAGTGTCATTTGTTATTTCCTGTGTCAACGGTTGGTCTCTCCATTCAGTGGACTAAATAAAGGTTTGCTGCGTAATGTTTAGTGACCCCTAGTGGTGAAGTTGGACATTGCACTGCTCCACCATCAGCTGTTTGTTTTAAGCATTCTGGGCTTTTTAATCAAGATGATCTTAACGGTTTCACTCAAGTATAGTAAGAGTTGGTGATGCACTTAAACCTGTTAAGCCCTGGGTGATTTGTTTTTAGTCAGAACCATTTCAATGTAACACAAAATAATGGATTGGATCATAGCAGAAGTTTCATATAAAACCAAGTTATTTTTACAAAACAGTAAACCTGAGACAAAATTCATAACCATTGCTTCATAATGTGACTGTATTTTACTCTTCTTTGGCTCCTTTTTAGCAAGTATTTGTGGTAGGGAAATTAGACTTGCACTTAGTATTAGCTTAGCATTGGTCTACAGTTTAATGAAATTATTCATGACACACACTGGTCTCGGATCATTATCTTGTCTTAGATATTTGCCCATTTCAGTTCTTGTGGTTTGGATTACGTTCTGTTCTCTGATAATCGGTTTTGTTGAGCTTTTAGCTAACATTATTCTGGTTGGGCGGATGTATAGCATGTATATACTGTTACAGGCGTTGGGTAGCATTACCGTAGCAACGCAGATGGAACAGCAGCTGCCCCCGGTACTAACTAGGTTTAAGAGTCTACCATGTGTTACCACCCACCATAAAATGGAAAAGAAGAGCCCACAGAGAAATGGGTCCATTGTTTGTATGTCACCGTTTGCCAATCGTATCCAAACAGTGAATGAACTGAACAGCATATGAACATTAAATGAGGACAAGGGACCAAGACATTTGCAGCTGATCAGGAGCCGCACAAAATAGCAATGAATATGACATGTTGATTTATATGAACTATTGATATAAGCAAGATATATACACAGGTTTATATCCGGTACATCCAGGAAAATACATATACATATAGTTTCCAGGAGTATCCATTGGTCCCACATCTTCACTGATACAACTGTTCCCATTGGGGTTATTTGTACAGTTGTATTCCAGCTGTATCTTACTCTCTGCTCATATCAATGACTTTTTTTGTTGTTGTTCCAGTACCCACCTTTTCAATAGGTTCACCTCGTTCCCTATCACTTGGATCTTGTTGACCTGAGGAACATTATTCTTGAAGTTCAGAAAAAAGAGACTGAAATTGTTCTTTTTCTGTACATTCTGTCTACATTTAAATGAATGAAAAGTATTTTAAATTACTCCGGTTTTGTCCCATAAGCCTCAGTCTTTTAAGAGTCTTTGTGGTCATCATTTGTGTGATATTTATTCGCCGAACAGAGGCTGACGTGCATTTATCTATCGCTCCCTATTGTTATTACATCAATATGGTTATTATACAAGACCAAGTGCGTGAGTTTGCATAAATGCACAAATGTTACACGACTATTTGCAAACAGTCAGTTAATGTCTGTGCATGTTTGCTTTTCACTGATCAGAGGACGTCTGCTCTGTTTAACTGTAGAAACATGGTGGACTCCATGACAGGTGGCGTTCTCTCTCTCTGTAAATACAATCAGCTCATTTTACAGTAACAAAAAACCATGGTTTATATTATAAAATACATATAATGAAGACATAACTGTGACTATTACATTCCATTACTATAATCAGATCATCCCTGGACCTTTGGTTTGGCCATGTGCAGCTGCTTACACTGGACATTTTTTAGATGTGTTAGTTTGTGGGAATAAACAAGAGAAAATGAAAACTGCAAATTTCTTTATTGCATTTAGCTTCCAGCCCAGACATGACAGACAATTTTACAAGTTAATGTGGCAAGTGACTATTGAAGCTGACAGCTGAGATCACTAATGAGGATTTGGCTTTGGTTTGACTGAAGAGTCCCCATTCTGAATCAAACAATGGCAGATCAAATGGATGATGTTGTTTGCGTTTGTCACTTCCCCTGATGAGAGGGCAGGAAAACAACTGAAACTGTTTGTGTTTGACTTGTTTAACAACCAATTAGTCATAACGCTTAAGCTTAAAGCGCCATTTCGATGAGAGCTCCCAGTCCACCCCCTTTTGACTACAATAAAACAAATGTCTAGTTTATGAGTTTTTTTGGGGTTTTTTTTTTGTTACCCTAAAAGACTCTCATATAAGAGTGGTCACCATCATTGGCTTACAGCACATGTTACTATTCTGTAGGCAGGATCTTTGTCTGAGAGCCTCTGATTCACTTTCTGTTTCAGAGTCACTGTGACATGACTTTTATTCCCTCACCATCTCTGTGCGTGGATTACGTGTTATGGCTGTCACACCAAATTGCAACTTTGTAGAGAGAAAAGGAACATAAGCAACGCTTAGGTGACTGCAAAGAATAAATCAGTAAATTCACTCCTATGGCAAAAGAAACCTTTGTGTAATATTGCTGAAACAGCCGAATCGTTTAAAGTGGCTGTCTGTCATGACCTGAAACTGCAGAAAAAAACAATTTTTTTTATTATCATTATTATTAAGACAAGTAGTGAATTCGTGTTATAATAAAATAAGGTCAATGAATCAGAAACTTTCCTAATTAATTAATTTGCCATTTACATTGTAAGTTATGACTACAGCATTAAATTGCTTTGTACGATGGCTGTTTTGTTTTCCTTTCCTTACAACAAATTACCTTTTTTATAAGTCTCTCCACAACCTATCTCCATATCTAACATCTTATTATGGTATAGCTTTGT
>JAPQRQ010000014.1:4601149-4617821 GCA_037367365.1 Apogon talboti | reverse complement strand
ATTGTACACCTGCAAGTTTACCTTACCTGTGAAAAATAAATAAAAAGTAAAAAAACCCAAAAAAACAAATGGTTGCGGTTAATTGATTTTAATAGGTACATTTTGAGACTTAACCATAAAATTGTTTAAAAAATGCTGCCATTTTTCAGAGAGATGGTTATTACCACCACATTAGTCACTTTAAAAACACCAAAAGCACTGTGAGTGTTGCTAACATTAACTTTTAAAACTTTCATACTGTAATATTGATATACACATACAACATCTATAAATGTTGATAAGAAATTTATGTTAACAATCAATGAAAATGCATCATGAAGATTTTAACAGGTTTTTAGACGTCTCCTGAAAAATAAACAATACAAAATAAGGAACAAATTCTTGCTTTGAAAACTGACTATTACAGACATCTTTATTTTATGTATGTGATGAACAAAGATTTGATGACAAAACTTGATGCAGAGTTAAGAGTCGGACCCTCGCTGTACTTCATATTAATTTATTAATTACACTGAAGTGCCTTTTAATTAGGGCTGACCTATTAATTATATAGGCTGTTCTTTTATCCATTTATGAACTGCTTTGTCCTTATGAGTGTCCTATCCTGGGGTTCACCCTGGATGTGTCGCCAGTTCATCACAGGGCTGACATATACCAACGAACAACCTTCCACTCTCACGTTCACACTGATGGGTGATTTAGATTGACCAGTTAACCTATGACGGCGCATGGGAGGGAGATGGAGAAAGGCCAGGGTCGAACCTGGGACCTTCTTCCTGTGATAGAGCCGCCCCAGTTCTTATATAGTTATTTAGTACAACAGACGATGCTATTCACTAAGGCCTGACCACTTTATTTATTTATTCTTTACTATATGCTCCGAAGGACAGTAAGGTTTGCTCTAATCCTCGGATGCTGCCTATCATCCACAGACACCGTGGCTTGGTCACGCTGGACTAATCTTGCAATTGTGGATTGATTACAACCAAACCGGCACGCTACAACTCTCTGAGATGCACTAGCCTCAGTCATTCCAACTGCATACTGATGTTCCTTATGCGTTTGGCACTTCACAGATATAAACCACACTATAGTTTACACTGTATTTGGATTTGGCTTTGTATACACACAACGTTCATGAAGAGACAACAAATATGAACAATGGCATGTTTTTGATTTTTGATAACTGCAAATTATTAACCCATAAAGACCCAGTGCTACTTTTGTGGCAATTTAAAAATATATATATATATATCTCTCTGTTTGACCTTAAGTGTTTTATCATCACATATTACAATATTATCCTTTGCATTTTGCATTTTTTTAAGTGAAAATCAGGTACTTAACTGTATTTAATTTACTTATCATGTACATGTTCATAAAAGTTCAGATTAAAGTTGAGGATTATTAGGCCAGAAATAGAGACAACTGAAGAAAATGTGACTTTATCAACAAATATATCATTAACTGAACATAAACTCTCCACTGTCCTTGATCCAACTACATGGGTGTTACTGGTGAATTAATGATGTAGAAGATGTTGGTGTTTCTACGGTAACTACAGAGCCTCTGAACGTCCAAATGGGTCATATCTGATGACCATGAAAAGATGACAAACTGCATTTTTCACCAGTTATTTACACGTATTGATAGGATTAGTGGATCAACAGGTATAAAACAGTTCAGATCAGTCGATGCTTTTGGTGATGGGTGATGAGTACTCAGAATATTGCGTTGAGACTTAATGAATATAACACAAAAAATGACAAGCCTGGATGTTTTTGGATAAACATGTTGCTCCAAGTAGGCTGATGAGATTTTGTTGGCTGTCAGTGTATTTTGATTTCAGAAATGTTGAGATTTTAAGCATCTGTCATTTGTAGAAAAGTACATTTTGCACTCAAGAATATGTTGGAAGAAACAAAATAATTGTCAGTAAATAAACTATTAATGGCACAATTAACTTACTAATAAATCCAGTCGAAAGAAATGAAGTTCTGCATTTTTTTCATATGGACTTAACCACCTTGCATTGCATCCTGTTTTCATTAGCAGCTGTTTTATCGTTCAGTCAGAGTACACTCGGCCCATTAGGAGTTACAGCTCTTGACAGTCTCCCTACTCACACCATTTCCTGTGTTTAGTCATCACTCAGAGCAATGAAGCCGAGCAACATGGTGCCACTCAATACAAGAGTGAAAAGAAGTGTTAATTTCAAAGTTAATGACTCTGTTCCACCGTAGGATTCTTTTTTTTTTTTTTATCGAGTTATTTTAGTTCAGTTTTTCCAGTTGTTCTAATTCCAATTATATAGATAACGTCTATCGTCACATGTCATTTGTTGCTAGTGTTTTTTGCTTTAATATTCTCACTCACTGTGTGATGAGTCTGCGTAGGATATAAACGCGCTGCATGTGAACTCCAAATTATAAGAAACAGACTGACTCTTGACATTTTCACCTACTTCTCACCCTGCAGTGCTGTGCATGTGTTTCATATGTATATAAGGTCGTGTGAATTCATAATTAATGCTTTGATAAAATATGGGTTAGAAATTCTATTCACCGGGTGTGTTCTTTTATTCATTATATTAAATGTTTTTTGTTTTTTTTACTTGAGCTATATAAATATCTTTCATATGCTAGTAAAAATCATCTTCCCTGCTGACATTTTCTTTTCATTTTCCGAAATACTCACTGGTAATGTTAAGCTGTAACTATTGCATCAACTGTTGTACATAATGCTGAATATCAGGCTTGAGATCCTGGCAAGACATTTGATGCAGTCTAACGAGAAAACAATATGTTTTTAGAGTCTGCCGCAAAAACAACTATTTGTTTGATTCCCGAGCTGCAATTTGTTTTGGCTGGGGTAAGCGCTCAGGGGTAACAGTACTCACAGTACTCTCCACTGAGGGAAGAGTAGTATATGGATTTTTAATGGCGGGGCGCCTTGATGCTCGTCAACCACATATAAATTAGATGTGTTGCGGGAGGCAAACAAATTCCCTCTCCTACCCTGCTGATATGTGTCTCCCAGCTCCAGCAGAACTCGCTGCCTCCGCCATTTGTCTGTGTCCCCAGCACTTCCCATGCACACACCCACCCGAACCAGGAGCTTGAAATGAGATTCACTCAAGTGCATAATCCCTCAGTTCTGCTTAGTTATGATTAATTGACCAAATGTCTCTTATATGTAGGGTCCATGGAACCAGCCTGCGCTGTTTTTTAAAAGCCACACTGGCTATTTGGTAGATGTTTTGCAAGTTAATCGCTTGCAAACTTGACCCAAGAACACTATGTAATCTCAGTATATCGTTAAAGGCTTTTTCGTAATTAGCCCTACTGGCAAAATGATTTACAGACCTGTCATTAAATACCCATCAGGGAAACAGACATCATACAGTGAAATGGACCTCTGGATCGATACTCAAATAACCCTTAAAGCACTATGCAGCTTGTTGTCAGGGAGAAGCATTTGTGTTTACAGTTTCAGGCTCATGTGTGCCTGGGAGTTCTCTTGGCCCACATTAATAAACCATCAGTGAAATCCATGCACTTTCTGCAATCATTATACAGGTTAATAGGCTGTTTACTACCGTTCCATTTGTCAAAGTCATCTTGCCATTCAAGTTTAATTTTTTGTAACTTCTAGTGTAAATCTGCACTGAAAATGAAATGTTACAGAAGAAGTACAGGAACGTGGAAGTCTTTTAGACACTTGTCAGGTAATTGACAGGAAAAAAAAAGTGTGATGCAAGTCACAAAGGCTGTCAGCTACTCCTGAGAAGCTTTGTCTTCCACCTGATTAGGTGCGTACACTGCCGCACATATATCTTTATAGTCTGGCAGAGTCTGGATGTGCAGAGTCTCAGAAGCTTTTGATCTTATTGGCTTGTTAGATGGTGAAGTAGCGAATTTAGACCATAATATGTGGAAGAAAGTTCTTGTTTTGAATGTGGTTGCTTGCGTTTAATTGGACTAAGAGGTGTTGTGGGTTGGTAATCTATTAGGCTGAGGGAAAATTATTAAACTACTGGGGCTGCCTAAACATTTGGAAAGAACAGCAGTCATTTGTAGCAAGCTACGCGAAAAATTGGACCCCTGTAATAACTCCAAAATCAGTTCACTTTTACCATAATAGTAGGAAAAAGAAAAAAATCAGATGATATATATATTTCTTTTTTGTTTTGTTTTGTTTTTTTGTTTTTTTTATTTGGTTAGACCAATGCTGCTGATGTATGCATTTTATCCTTGATTTAAGCTCTTTCAGCTTTGGAGAAGGTGTAAGTATAGTATTTCCATCTTAATATATTTTAGAATTACCTGAAATTATCATTAGAGTCTGTAGAATTTAAAAAAAAAAAAAAAAAAAAGTTCTGACATTGTACCAAAGACACCAATATATTGGATTGTAGAGATATGAACTTAATTTATTCATACTCACAGTCTCATGAGTCTCATGTGACCACTAGAGGGAGTAGTGAGTGACTTTCCTCTCCTACCGGAGAGGAAAATTAATTCTATGAGGCGAAGTACGTACAAAACATATGAAGGAAATCCTACTTACAAACTCTACACTACAAACTCAGTGAATTCATTATTTGTTTACATTTGTTTATATTTGCAAGTTATGTTCAAGATATGTTGTAACTCTACTGCTTTTACAAACCAAAGTTCTCAACTGACACATTTTTGTGGCCTAGCGGGCTTCAAATTGTATTCTAATCTCTAAATGTACTGTTTACAAGCACAGAGTTCTGCATAACCATATTAGATCATAATAAAATTAAATGAAACTTTTATTAAATGGGAAGCAGACTCCAGGTTTGTCTCTACACTTAAATGGGTGAGTGGTGGTAAATTCTAACCAGGCAGTGTGCGTGTGTGTTTTTTTTAAAGAAGCATTATCAATTCAAATATTTCCCCAAAAACACAATTAAAACTGAGGCTGATGTTAATGCAGAATGATTTAATTTATTTATAATGGCAGCAAACGGCTTCCTCTAATTGTGTGCTTGAACCATTTACAGTAATTTCAAGAAGAGGAGCGCTATGAATAGAAAACAGAAAAAGACTGCATGATTATCAATTCAGTCCGAGTACTTGTGCCATTCTCACGTCTAGAAAAACCGCACACCTGTCAATTATGCATACATCTCTCTGTTTTAGTGTTGAAAATGACGACACCTGTCCACGGTTTCAAGGACAGTTGTTGGACTGTTTTTAACAGGCAGAGCACATACGCTGGAGTATGTTTTTGAAGCTCTATGCCAAATCTGGAGGTGAACCAGAGATGCAGTTGTGCTGGCAGGAAAAACTGGGCCTGGATGATAGATGAAGCTGGAGGCAGTGTGCTGAGGAACCACTGATGTCTTTAAGACCCTTGCCTCTCCATGTCCATTTCCCTGCGACTCTCATCTCGCTGCTCAGCTCCCCGTCGCTCACGCCTAATCTGTCTCCTCAGTCAGCAGCACCCTTTAGTTTATAGACCCCCGGCCCTCGCCACCTCCCCTTGTCCATGACGCATCACCATCCATTCACTTGATGTCTCTAATTGATGGGTGAGCACTAACAAGTTCCCTCCCTCCATCGGGTCCTGCTCCTGAAGGGCCTCTCTCTCTCTCTCTCTCTCTCTCTCTCTGTCTCTCGCTCTCGCTGCCCGTCTACTCATCCACCCCCACGCCTTTCACTGCTCTGTTCATTATTCATTAAGTTTCCCTTTGGATCTAGCGAGAGCAAAAGCATGGCTGAATTCATAGGCAGACTCAACAGCTGGCCCAAGGGTACTGAGTGATGTGAGTGTGTACAGGAGGGAGAGAAAATAGAGAGAGAGAGAGAGAGAGAGAGAGAGAGGTAGAAAGAGTGATTGAGTGACTGACAGGCCAATTGATTGACTGAACAACACATTTGGCAGAATATAATGTTGCCATAGTATGTTTCTGTGAAAGATATTATACTCTATACTAAAATTTGTCATTGAGGGACTGCAACTTTTTTGCCCTTTCTCAATAGGAGGCAGGTTGTAGTGAACAGGGCGTGTACGAAATGCAGAACTTTTCAAGCAGAGAGCACAGTTTGCATCCCGACTCCTGTAAAATGTTAGGTATATAGGTAATAAAAGCACTTTGGACAAGGGTAAGAAAGGAGTTTGACTTGTTTCTAATACATTAAACAAAAGCCATGTTAAGATTAAGGGTAATTCACTTTCACCCACCCACTTGCATTTCACCCATCATAATATGCACGCCACATAGCATTACCAATTAGCATTAGCACTTAGCATATTAGGAGCAGTGATCTACAATTGAAGGCGCTCGGGGATCAACTCCAGATCTTCTTCAGTACCTCGACAGGAGAGGTAACCTACATATATCTGTTTATGGTATCAGGGGAAACCAGAGGAGCTGGAGTTAACCCATAGCATGGAGAGGACATGAAAACTCAACACAGAAAGACCTTGGTCTGACTGGGAACAGAATATTCAACCTTATAGTTATGAGACAAAAGTGCTAACCACTACGCTACCCTGTCGCCCAATAATAAACGATAAAAGTGATGACATAATTACATTTCATTGGTAAGTTAAAGGACTTCCAGGTGGAAATAACACAGGCTCATTTATCAGTGATGGAATGTAACTTGGTACTTTTGCTCATAATTTTGAGGTACTTAAGAGGTACTTTTCATTTTTAACTTTATACTCATACTCTACTGTATCTCAGCAGCAAATATTGTGCTTTTTACTGCACCACAATTGTCTGACACCTTTAATTATAAACAGTTTTTCACACCATTCCTTTCCATTCACATCCTGAAATGTGCAGATTCTGAATACTTGTGATGAACTCAAGTGTAAAAAGAGAAAACCCTCCTTAAGCTAAATAAACTCCTCAAAAACCCTCCAGGATTTTATTGAATATCCATTATCACAAAGATGAAAATATGCCTGTTTTCATAAGATGAGGTTCACTGTATGGACAATAATAGTGAGATGCATAACACCTCCAGCTTATAGGACTTAACCCTTTATAGGGCACTCATAGAAATACTCTGGAATTCAACATTTAAACCTTATTGTCTTATTGGAGGAGATGACAAGACTTTATTGTTTTTTTGAAATTTTTCGCATTTTTTATTGTCATGTAGAAAATCATGGTCAATGAAGTTACCATATTTGGCTCCTTACCTGTAATTGGCAAAAAAAAAGTAAATATAAAAAATACAAGAAAAACACATGTAAGGTGAAAGAAACATGTGTTTTAGAACATGAGAGCATAACTTTTAGAACATTACAACATAAGTACTGATCCAGACACCTGTCAAACATACACATTATCACTTTGAACATCATTACTTACATTAGTACCATTACTTCATAGTACCTAACAAAGCAGGTACACTCACTGTTCATGCAGAGGTGGACCTTACAGACCCTGTAGACCACATTGGACCTGAGATTGTTGCCTCACTGTAACTGTTGCTGTCACTGTCTAGTAATGTATGCAGAAATGGCCAAAAATAGTCACTTGCCCGATAAAGCATTCATGAAATTTTCAAAATTAACTTAAAATGCAAAGTACCACAAAGTCAACATACACATATCTGCTGACAAATATCTTTGGTTTAGAAACATTGAAATTATTCATGTCTATGTTCTGCAGGAGCATAATACCAACATTCCAATGTGGGACTGGGTTGAACAAAGACATAGAAAAGGGGGAAAGAGAAGAAGTCATAATATAAGCGTGCTCTGTTGAAAAGGAGTTTCAAAGCAGTGTAAATTGGGCCTTGAAATCAGGAAATGCAGTGCAGCCAAGCTGAGAAGTGTCGCTCGCAAAAGGTGATTGTATTTTGAAGCCAAGGGAAGGCAGTGTCACCAAGCTGAGAATGGCATGCACAGGAGGAGGGAAGGTAAAGAGAAATCCAAATTGAAATTTGAATACCTTTGAAAACACCTGGAAGTTGAGGTGATTGGTGGAGGACTGAATAAGTTGAAGGAAATTACAGTTGTGGTGCAAACTATGTTGGCTATATTTTATTAGATTAACCCATAAAGACCCAAACATCCACTGGGGACTAAAATGATTTACTTACATAAAAAGTTAAGTAGCTGTTGATCCACTAATCCTATCAATGCATGTAAATAATTGGTGTAAAATGCAGTTTGTCATTTTTTCATGATTGTCAGATATGACCCATGTAGTGTGGTCGTGGAAACACCGTCACCTTCTAATCTACAACATTGATTCACTAATAAAAGCCATGTAGTTTGATAAATGGCAGTGGTTGTTTTTATGTTCAGTTAATAATGTATTTCACTGAAAAGTCACTTTTTCTTCCATTTTCTCTGTTTTTGATATAATAACCCTCAACTTTAATTTGAGCTTTTATGAATATCACTAAATTAAATATAGGAACATACCTGATTTTTACTTAAGAATGCAAAATACTGAGTATAACATTGGAATAAATGGTGATGATCCCTTAAGAAAGTTTCAAAATAGAGGAAAAAATGACTTAGGAACTGACACCAAAGTAGCACAGGGTCTTTATGAGTTAAACCCAACAAAATTTGAAACTTATCCTAAGCTTGATTATCAGATAGTAAGCAAAGCATTTAATTCACATTAAAATCAGGGATGTTAATTTACTGATGCATGATAAGGACAGGAAGTCATAAGGTAGATTTGTTACATAAAGTTTTTGGTTTAGAGATTTCTAAGTGTGTTTTTTTTTTCTTTTTCTTCCACGTATTGTGTGACTCCAGGCTTATGACAGCAGCCTTTGTAAAAGCTTTGTAAAAACCTGTCTTACATTGACCTTCATCTTGTGTAATACATCGCCCTGCAGAAGGCTGTTTTATTTTAAACAAAAATCTTTCTTCGATACATTTCGGTATAGCTGGCCCCTTCTGTGATTCGAGTCCGTGGATTCAACGCCGAACATCATCAGAATGCGAGGCCCAAAGGACCGGACCCTGTGGCAATACGTCTCTGACACCAGATGTGTGACACTTGAGAGAGAAAGTGGTTTTATAGATGCATACACGGTTGAAGATATATACGGCGTGGAATTTCAGAAAGCACTGCAAAGCATTTTCAAGCACAGTTCAAAACAAAATGTCATCCTTTACTGAACGCCTCACTGCATCACTTATGCATCTCAAAGCAACGTCTGGCCTCTGATGCATCCTGTAGACTGAAAACACAGACTCTGAGGTGCAAATAGGCCCATTCAAGGCCGTTAACAACAAACAAAAAGGTTATTTTTTTTGTTGATTTTTGCCATAAAGTGTCATTAAGTTCTGCTGTTACTGAAAGTTTTAAACATGAATTCTTACACGGAAATGCTTAAATGGAAAAACTTTGAAAACTCTAATTGAGAAAGAGATCTATTTATGGATTCCAGAAGCATCCCTCTTTATCAAGCAAGACCTGATAAAGAGCTTTTGTACCAAAAACATTGTCTGATATACTTGTGCGGAAACACGTGCATAGTCCCCAAAGCCCAAAGTATTATGCAAAACTCCCTTCTAACTACCCTAGACTTTTTTTTTTCATAAGCAAGGCCAGTGGGGTAAATTAAACATTGTGAATCTTTAGGCGGTGTTTCCTGAATTCCACTGCTTAGATGTTGACCTTACTCCTCCTAAGTCGTCTGAACTCACTGGCGTAATTGGTAGCAGCGCTTTGCTGATGGTGCTATTAAAATTCTAGAGGATGAAAGTAACACTCAACTTTCCACGACTCAAATCTCAACCACGGAACCTAAAAGACACTTCATGTTTTTAAAAAGATGACTATTTATGTCTGGGTATTTTTATATATGCGTATGCGACTGAATCCAGTTTCCACCTTCATTAGCGGAAGAGAAGGAGTCAGCCGAGTCCTGGTGGCATTCACATAAACTCACTACTATTTTATCTGTATCCTTCCAGACGTAGAGCAGAGGTGGAGGAATCGTCTTGACCCGGCTACTTTGTTCACTGAATATGTTCTTGGATATGTTAAAGCATAGTTATTGAGACCTAAACAACCATTTGTGTTAAAAAGCTGAGTTCTTGACCTTGTTCAAAGCATTTAGACAACAAAAACTGCAGCACCCTTAAGAATTTAACCACCTGGAGTCTAACTGCTGAAATAAGAAAAAACGAGGCCAACATTTAAGGTCTATAGCATTCTATTTTCCTCCCTGAGTATCATATAAGTGTTTAAAATGTAAAAAAAATAAATAAAATTACATTTCACACCAATGGCTTTTGGCAATGGCAATGGCTTGTAAGTTAAACTTGTAAAACCTGACCCATCAAAAACTAGTTAAAAAATTTGAATCTTTGGGGCATGGAGATGTTTATTAGACCTTTTTAACAAAATCCAAACAAAACATTTTGCCATATCATTTTGTTTGCATCACATTTGATACAATGGGCATTTTTATAAGGCACCTTATACACCTGCAGTATCAAATTTAATAGACATGTTTTCAACACAATTTAACTGTACTATAAAGAATTAATTATCAAGTAACTATGCATTGTTTCAGTACATGAAATACTTATAAATACATTATAAATGTTCCTATTAATGAAATTTTTTTTAATTACCAAAGACTTTCCTGCAAAAAGTGTGTGGGTGATTTAACGATAACAGCCAGTGAGCAGATTAAAAAAAAAAAAAATCCCTTTCAGTAGCTTCAGTGGGATGATATTTCACCAGGGGGCAGAAAGCATGTATCAGGTCACATATAACAGGTCTTCAAGGCAAGTATTGATCTTGTTGATAAGATAGAGGTCTCAGAACCTGGCGTAGCAAATATGATACAAATGGTTTTATAGGGTTAAAGGGATTTCCAAGTGGAAATAACACTAGTATAAGCTCCTTTATTAGTGATGGAATGTAACTCAGTACTGTTTCTCATGTACTGTACTTAGTTGAAGCTTTAACTTTATGCTTCTAGTCCATTGCATCTCAGGGGCACATATTGTGCTTTCTACTCCACTACAATAGTCTGACAGCTTCAGTTACTTACAGTTTTTCACACCATTTGTTTCCAATCACATCCTGGAATGTGCTGATTCAGAATGGTTGTGATAAACTGAAGCCTATAAAGAGAAAACCCTCCTTAAGATAGATAAATTCTCCAAAAACCCTGTTGGATTACATGGAATATCCATTGTCATGAATGAGAACAGGCCTGTTTGCATGAGCTCATGGACAAAAATACTATGACACATTATACTTACAGCTTCTAGAAGTCCCCATTACCACTGATATGAAATATTATGATACAATAGTGTGGTTCATTGTCAATAATTATCATGCTAAATGTCTAATTAATTTATCTTTACGTTTAAATACTGATTTTTCTGCCTGAGTGAGAGTTGAGGAAATCAGGTGCTTACTTGCAGTTTTAAAAAAAATTCAATTTCTGAAATATTTAGGCTTTAAATAGAAGTAGAACAGCATAAAGAATTATAATGATAAAAATTTCAATGTTGAGTGAAATTGAGTAAAAAAAACAAAGTCTGAAGCATTTTTACATCATATGAACAAAATGAATGAACAGTATAGAAGAAATGAAAATGTTCAATGCAATGGTAATTCTCTTAATATCACCTTATATTATCACATATCATTATCATTTTGAAGCAATGCTGTTTATTAGCAAAGAAACACTTGAATTCAATGTGTACTGGTACTTTTACCCATGTAGTTTATGTGTTGTTTTTTTTTTGCATCAAAGTTAACTGTTAGTTAAAATAAAATTAATGTTAAAGTTGTACACCAATGAAATGCAATGTGCACTGTAAAATAACAGTAAAATAAAATGACCACATGAACAGTAACAAGCACAACTTTACTACATAGTGACTAGTATTACTTTTGATACTTAAGATATGTTTTACAGTAATTTTATGTACATATACTTGTTAATCCATTTCTCTCCTTCACTACAGCATCCTATTGGGAAGAGAGTCAGGAAAGGCTGGTTTTATCCGCGTCTGTGTGTCTCTGTGTGTAAGAAAATGAGATAGGGATAACCTATCGTTTCCTGATCACTATCTTATACAATCACGTGTTAACAGAGAAAGACAGGAGGAGAGGGAGATAATGGAGAGAGAGAGAGAGAGAGGTAGGGGGGAAGAGAAGCACAGGGAGGCCGGTCGGAGCTTGATAGCCCTGGATTGATGTGAAAACCGACCAATCCGGCGCCTCCTCCGGCCTGAGCCGCCGCAGTAGCCGGGCAGGATTGGAGGATGCTTCGGCGGAGAGATACGCACACACGCACTGGCTCGGCTCCCTCGTCCCGTCGCCCGCACACACATACACACACACACACACACATACACACACACACACTCACTCATACACACAGGGAGAAAGAGAGAGTATCGGCTCTCCGCGAGGCTTGCAGTCAAGTTCTGCCCTGGAGAGGATGCCAGCGGTAAAGAGACGGAATTGAGAGACTGGCGCGGAAGGGCGACAATGAGGAACAAACTTGTGCGTCTTTTTGCGCCGTTGATGTCAGCTGTCATGTGCGTTGAGGGGAGTCCACGCAAATAGGTAAGGAGGGGGATGAATAAGTTTTTTTTTTCCTCTCTGTGCTGTGCTGTTATCTCCACATGTTAATCAAAGTGTAAGTTTTTGGTTTTTTTGCATTGATACCTGTGCGCGTGATCGTGTGAAGCGCGGCCGTGCGCACCCGACAAGAACTGGCAATTAAATAGTCTTGGGGCGCGTGCAAGGAGAGAACACGTGCGCGCCCTCGTAAGCGGTGAGTTTGTCTGTCCGTGTGCGCATTTACACTCGCACCCTGTGAAACTAGACACTGAGCAGGAACGCAGGGATGAGGATGGGGATGAGGAGTGCGCATCTTCTCCCGACTATAAGGAGTGGATCTGGTTCTGCGCGCTTCGGTCTTTTTCTCCTGGGGTGTAGTTGTTCATAGCGCCTCAGTGGAGTTATGAGTGATAGACAGGATGCTATAACGGAGTGGGAGTTGGAGGCTATCCGATCCCTCTGAAGCTTGTGCTGCACCAGTGTAGCCAGACTGAAATTTACGCACACTGCAGGAAACAGGAGTCCACTCATTGACTGCAGCCTCTCTATAAGCTTCAGCTTGCTCTCTCTCTCTCTCTCTCTCTCTCTCTCTCTCTCTCTCTCTCTCTGTCTCTCTCTCTCTCCGCACTGGAACCCATCCCCTCAAACCGAAAGTGTTTGCCCCACTCATCAGCAAAACATTTCCCGATAACCTATCTCTGCACAGATTTGGACAATATTGTGCGTCGAAAGATGCGTGCCAGCTGCTTAGCTCTTCTAGTTAACGCTGATTGGATTGTGTTGAGCATAGTGAGCTGCTGCTTTTTATTGCAACGTGTAAATGTTGAGTCAAAAAAATAAAGAAAAATAAGACAACACATGTCAGGTGATGCAGTAACATGCTGCCCGGTTTGCATTGTGTGGAGGGGGAAAAAAAAAGGTGTGGACGGTGCAAGTTGTTTGCACTACAGCTAAATAGGTTACAGAATGGCTGCACTGTTGGGAACGATTTGGCTCCCTGAATGGACTCTTACATCGATGGACACAATGTGAAAGTGATGTACATGTATGATAGGAGAAAGTGGAGTTATAATTTATTTAAATTGAGGCCTGGGGACTTCTGTCGTGGCTCGTACACCGTTGATTTACCAGCCGTTGTCTTCCTTAGACAGTGAAATGGACTGGGGAAGCTGCACAGTGTTTATCTGTAAATCTGCTTTTTCTCACTCGTCACATAATTATTAAAACTGTGAATGTCCACTAAGAATTTCCAAGAGTAAGCTTCAAATATTTGCTTGTTTTGTTTGCATAGTTGTCCAAAAATATAATGAAAAACACTGGGAAATAAGACACTGTCATATTTTAGCTGTTGAAAGGCTGCCATTTTGCCTTTTGAAGAGAAAGCCTTGAAAATTGATGTTTTTGTTGTTGTTGTTGTTGTTGAGAAACTACTAGTAGCCTAATGCTCTTGCAGTGTTACCACATATAACCCATTATCAGTCACTCGTAGCTATACTTAAGATGTGCAGAGCTGTTGAATAAAATGGTGGCACCACAGGAGTAATGTCATACACTTTGAATTAGCCAAAACATAGAGCAGTTGCATAGGGGAGTCATGGCAAGTTGAAAGGCAGCACGCAGCATGTGTTGGCTTTAAAAGCAGCCGTACTATCACCTCCGTGGACATGCTCAAAGCAAAGTCAGGCAGCTGACTGAGTTATACAGAGACTAATATTTAGTGCTTGAATTGCAGGCAGTGGTAAAAAAAAAAGGTGCTATTTAGGGGAAGTGGGACCATTTGGAATAGAATGACAGCATATGTAAAATGTAACAGCTACAGAGATGCTTAGATGAGCCAAAGTAGCTGCATGGACACAACATGACTCAGGCCAATCAGAAGAAAGCAGAGCATAACCCTGAACCTGGAACTGAGTAAATCCATACATTTTACCATGAGAGATGAGAAGCGGACTCCCATTTACAGCACATGGGTGTAATTATTGCGTTGTGTGGTGGTCTGTTCATGCAATTCACATCAGCCGTCAGTCAGCCAGCCTCAGATTAACTAGTAGCAATCTCATAACTACTGCAAGGATAGTTTGTTTAATTTCATATCATACGTCATCACAGAATTGAACCATAGTGCAGGTGCTTGTCATCGTGCTTGCCTACCACACACTGTTCAACACAAAAGGCTGCAAACAGTGCCTGACGCATGTTCAAGGTGTGAAGTGGTGGTACTGCAAGGTGATGTATGTATTTGATAAGTGACTTAGAGCATAAATTGATTAACCCTTACAACCTCGCATCTTAGAAAAAAAGGGATAACCCCAGCAGGAAGGTTCCATTAATGCAGGGGTGTCAAACTCATTTTATTACAGGGGCCACATACAGTCCAAGACAGTCTCAAATGGGCTAGACTAATAAAATAACAGTGAAAAAAGTAAAATTACATGATGAAAATGTTTGCATCTACAAACTATTGCGAAAAATAGATGCAATTTTAACAATGTTATGTCTTTACACTAAAACAAAGAGGAAAAACTTTGGAGTTATCATTATTAGTAGGTTATCATGATAATATTTTACTAGTCCAACCCACTTGAGACCAAAGTAGGGCTTTATGTGGCCCCTAAACACACAAATTCATCCCCAGGGGCCGGATTGGACCCTTTGGCGGGCCGGTTTTGGTCCCCGGGCCGCATGTTCGACAGCCCTGCATTAAAGTAATCATTCCCAACTCCTCCATACTTGGAGTCTATTCATAGTCAAAATCCCCACAATAGACAGGTCACAGCCTGCAGATCTTCATAAAGGACAAAGGCACCCCTGGTTCGTTTCTATTCATCTAGCTTTGTGAATGTGTGGTTTCTGCAAAAGGGCACATAGCTAATTACACCATAATCACAGTTACTGAAAACAGAAACTCGGAAAAAATGTCTCCACTCCACAGTGTCTGGAAAGCTGATATATGATACACGTCCATAAAGGCCAAACTGTACGCGTTCATTTCCGGAATCCCTTATTTGACACCAGTAATCCAACCCCTACCCTGAAGTGTTGTGTCAACTCAACAATTCTGCAATTATTAAATAGCGCTCATTACAGTGCACTTGCAGCAGAAAAGACATTTCTGGCTCAGCACGGTGGCAAACTTCAACAATGTAAGAAATGTAGCAACTGTCAATATTATTGGCTCCAAAAAAGGCAGCTGGCAGTATAGATGGTGTATTATTTTTAAGTCGGTGCAGCAGTGATACTCCTTTGCCTTTCTCACATTGAACTGTGGAGGAGTAGTTTATTACTGCCTTTGAACAGTAAGTTTTCCCAAAAGGGTATCCTACACTTAAAACTGGCATACAGGTTTATAATATCACAGCATGCTTTATTTATTTTACCAAAGTTGACTCTTCATGTATGATGTAATCCCATAAAGCAGCATTAGAATTGTGCCTTTTGTGACTGTAGACAAAACACTGTACCAAAAAAAAAAAAGTCTGCATTATGAACTGGAGGTGTTATGATGTACACAATAGGTGTTTACCATGCAGGGAGGCTCCAACAGTGTTTTGTTATGGGAAATTAAGATTGTTAACTAGGATGTCACTTACTACACCTTGGTTTGTGCAGCTTTCTGTTTATTAACTAAATCAATCCTAAAAGCAAGAAGGTTCTGTGAGGAAATGACAGTTTATGGCTAAATAGTTCAACTCAGGTAGCTACAGTGTGATTGTACCATAATACTCTCAGCCCATCTCACTAGTAGAGTAGACAGAGAAAGGATAACAGCGGATTATTGTTCCAGCAGCACAGTGAAAGGACCATTCAAAAGATGAATCATGCTTCCCTCCAAACAGTCTCACTAAACATAGCAAACAAAAAGTGGTCATTCACCGGGTCTGTCTGCCAACCAACACTACCAGTTTATCGGTTTTTATGTAAGACTTGAAAATGTGTTCACTAAACTGTTCTGTCAGTGCTGCCATCTTCTAAATCCAGGACACGACAAGGTAAAATAATCCCCTCATTTTATGCTGCGGTGTGATTCTATTGTGTTGCTTCCAGAGATAAATGATGCTTGAAATTTTGTCATTAAATTTCTTATCAGACACACGACCCTGATGGGAATAT
>JAPQRQ010000014.1:4508997-4523325 GCA_037367365.1 Apogon talboti | reverse complement strand
GTAATGTAATTTTCTAAAAGTGATGTTCTAATGTTGTAAAATACATGTTCCTTTCACCTTACATGTGTTTTTCTTGTATTTTTTATATATACGTTTTGGATTTTTTTTTCTTTTACATTTATGGGAAAGGAACCAAATATGGTAACTTCATTGACCTTGATTTTCTACATGACGTAAAAAAAATTTGAAAAATTTCCCAAAAGTAATAAATTCTTGTTATGTCCTGCAATAACATGCTAAAGTTGAAATGTTGAATTTCAGAATATTTCTAGAAGTGCTCTATAAAGGGTTAACAAGGATGCAAATGCTAAAAGAAAACACAGTCTGCAAATGTTTTATTAAGAACATCCTGCCTTCAGCTAATTCGTTGGTGTCCAAACGGTGCTTTTTCCCAACAGCCTTTGGACTACGAGAGAAAAAAGACCTACACCCTGCACATCGAGGGAACGAATACACATGTCGATCCTCGCTTCTCCTACCTTGGTTCTTTTAAAGACACTGCCACCTTAAAGATCTCAGTTGGCGACGTGGACGAGCCTCCTGTCTTTTCTATGGATTATTATATCATGGATGTTTATGAGAATTCGCCAAGCGGCACAGAAGTGGGCGCTGTAACAGCTCGAGATCCAGACAGCAATAACAGTCCTGTCAGGTAAGACAACTCATGCTTTAACACCTCTGTATGCTTGTAGATGCCAATAGCAATGTGACATGTCCAAGTGCAATAGTCACATTGCAGGAGCTGCAGGTTTTTTTTGATAAAGGTAAAGTCTATCACGGTTGTATGCCATTATAATGGAGCTCGGTGGTGATACAAAGGTGCCTCAGCCTACAAACCATTTCCCCCTGATGTAGGGAATGTGTTTGTTAAAGACCACAGAAATAGTCACATTAGCATAATTTGTTATTTTGAAGATGCACCATTCACACCTATAGGCAATTTAGAGTGAGCACTTAACCTATTAAGGTGAGTTATATTGTGAATGCAATCTGTAAAATGTAATTACAGAGGGTTTTGTTTTGTGTTTTTTTACACTGTATGCACTGCCAAGCCAAAAACAATTTCACCAATTTGATTTAACAAAGCAAACAGGTAAGAGCTTTGCATTGGATAATTACAGTAAAGAATAATATGCACCAGCTGCTTTATTTAACCCTAACGGATGCAGTGAGCAGCTTCATATTTCTTAAACAACCATCAGTTTGTAGAGAGCATACAGATTGGACTGTGTTTCAATGGAAATGTGGTCTGATGAGTCCACATTGACCCTGCTCCAGAGTGAGAAGAGAGATGGATGAAGTGATTACCCATCATGCCTACCGCCTACAGTATAAGCCTGTGAGTGCAGTGGTATGATCTTTGGTTGATTCAGTTGTTCATATTTGACCTGCTGGACCTACACCTGACCATCAGTGGATTTTTTTTCTTTGCTGATGATACTGGAATATTCCAACATGACAAAATCAGAATTGAAAGTGTTTCAGAGAGCATAAGAGATCATTTTTACGCTTGGATTGGCCACCACATAGACCAGACCTGAACTCCATTGAGAATATACTTATGGGATGTGACTCTCCATCATCAATATAAGATCTTGGAGAAAAATTAATGTGATGCCATGGCGAATGTATCTCAGCGAAAGGCTGTCCATTATCTTCTTATCTATTTATTTATTTATTTTAACAATGTATTTACCTAATGTAATTATGTTCACACTGGTGACAAACAAATTGCAGTACCTGATGGGAGTGGTACCTTTCAGGATACCAGTGCTTCCATCCACTGGGCACTGTGGGCCACTGAATTATTTGAGTATGAAAAGTATGTGAATTGAGTTCTTGGTTCTTCATGGTCACCAAGGCTTCAGGGGATTGAACACCTATGGGAGACTTTGGACTGATGTGGGCTGGATGTTTGACATATATACCATGCAAGTTAGATGATGCATAATGAGAATGGGAAGAAATATATTTGGTTGTGGCTAAAAAAATTAACCCTACATCCTAGTGAGAAAGGGATACAGTTGTCATCACTGGACAAAACTATAACAAGAAATTTAATATGACCAACTCACAATGTGACTGCTGCTACTACTTTGAATTATACTGATGTGGAACTAAATGCTGCATTGATCAACACAGCCCATACATGTATGCATGCTAAAATTATTAATGAGTTCACAGTCTCCCTGTCCTCAACTTTCTTTTTTCCCCCTCCACACTAATAAATGTCACTATTGTCGCAGCATGATCTTTAACTTAGCTTTGTTGTTTGCAATTATACTGCTGAAATTCCACAGTTTTGTTGATGCTGTTAGACAGTGCTCTCCACCACTATCATTAAACCACCAAATGAGAGAAATAACTTTTGGAAGAACGGAGTTTCATCCCTCCAGTGGAGTTCAGACACTTGTAGAAAGCACATTGAGGCTGTTCTGGAGGTATGTACTGGTGCAACTCTTTACTCAAACATTAAAGAGGCTAATACCTTCCATGTGCCAGCGAGATACCAAACAACTTCTGTAAAATGACTTGACTGTTGCAGAGAAAAGTTACACAGTCTAGACGTCAGACAGGCTCCCATCATCTCAGCCCATTAATGCGAGGGAGTCGTAAAGCTTAAACCGGTTTAATGTTATTGTAATTTTGATGCCTTTGATGCAAACAGGGCTTTTCTGTTGTCAAAAGTACCAAACAGAAAGCAGCAAACTGTCTCTTAAAAATAAATTAAATTCCTGATGTTACATGTTCAATTTAAGCAGAAATATAGTAACAGAATCCAGCATTAGGGGAATTGTGGAAACTGATTATGCTGGATCATAATCCGCCCATGAGACATAGTTGTTTACTCCATTTAATTTTACTCTTCTTTCTTTTTATTAGAGTAGTTTTGCCACCCCTATATCGAGGACTGTTTGGTTATTTTGATACGTAGTTAACCCTCAAAGGTCTGACTGGCAAACAAAAGCATGTACTGATCTAAAATATCCATTAACTTTTCAACCACTAATCATGTCAATACAGTGAAATAATTCAGGTAAAACTCAGTTTGTCAGTTTTTCAGGGGCATCAGATATTTTACGTTTGGAAGCTCTGGAAACTGTCATTGAGTCACCAATAAAACCCATATAGTTTGACAAATGACAGTGGTTGCAGACCCTTTGTTTACATTCAGTTAATTGCATAGTTTGTGGAAGAGGTCACTTTTTCTTCAGTTTTCTCTGTTTTGACATAATAACCATTGCATTTTCTCTTAGCTTTTATCAACATGTACACGATCAGTAAATTAAATATAGTAAAAACCTGATTTTCACTAATATAGTCAATGGTGATAGATCACAGAGGAAAAAAAATAAATGTGAGAAAAATCCATTTTTAAATCATCCTAAACATGGCTTTAAGGGCTAACACCAGTATATTTCATGTCTTTTCTGCAGAACATACAAGTTAAAACCCCACGATTCATGCAACACATTATATTTCCTTAATTAAATCCTCAAATCAGATCATCTATCCTGGTTCTTAGTGTTGCAAACTCAGCCTGCAAGTCTCTCAGCCTTTGTGAAGTCTTATAGTTCGTGACTTGCAACACGTTGTTATTGGGTGTGAATGTGTGTCAAACTTAAAGTCTTTTAAAAGTCTTTCCAAAGTCCTCTAGCGTACGATGGGTGTTGTTGGTATAAGTCTTTCTGATGGATGAAAGGACGCTCTGCACCTATCACATAACCTTCTAAAGATCCACAATATTCACAACTCACAGTGAAGCCTCTCATACTGTACTTTGAGATGATCAGATTGATGGTTATTTTTCCTGTGAGTCTGTAAAGTAACCTGAGGCAATACTGTAAGACTGCTTTGCACATTTGTATGTGTTTTAAATACATGCTTGTGTACTGTTGGGGAAAAAAATTAAAAAAAATAAAAAACAGATTGATATTAGCCTAAGGCGGCGGACTAATCCGAGGTTTCACTGTGCACGGGTACTTCATTTTATGACATTATACTCAAGCAACTGTGTTCTGCTTATATCAATGGGAATTCTCTCTGTATCCTGGCTGTAAATGACGGAGCAGCTATAAACATAAAGTCACTCATGAGATGAAGTGTTGCTGATACATGAATAAGATGCAATCTCCAGCTGCTGTTTCATGTTACAGGATCACAGGTTAAAGCTTAGCCACAGCCTTTGCTACCCAGAGATTTTGTCAGCATCAATAAGCAGTGAGACTTATGGGTATATCAGTGACCTCCGGTTTAAAGAGGTAAATACTGTTGTTGATGAGTGATGTAGAATCTAAAATGGCTGGAAGACAAAAGATAAAACAATATTCTTCTGATTCAAATTGGAGGCTTAAGATTCTGTGAAAGGTATAGAACAGGGGTGTCATTTTAATTCAGAGGCCACATTCACCCCAGTATGATCTCAAATGGGCTGGACCAGTGAAATAATAACGATGAAAAAAGTAAAATTACATTATGATAATGTTTACAACCACACAGCTTCCTTAAAAATGTGAATAACATGAACAATTTGAAATGTCTTAAGAATAACAAGTGCAATTTTAACCAAATTATGCCTCAGTTTATCATTTACACATGTGCATTACAACTTACATTCAATTACAAATACACAAAACATTTAGTAACAGGCAGAATATAATGGTAAAATTGCACTTACTTCTTGTAAGACATTTCAGGTTCATATTTGTTCAGGTTATTCAAATTTTTTCTAAAAGGATAATTGTTGGATATGTAAACATTTTTTTTTTACTTTTTTACACTAAAACAAAGACAGAATTTGCATTATTTATAGGTTATTATGGTAAATGGACTGCACTTATATATTCCGCACTATAATGGTGACCAAAGCGCTTTACATGGCCTCGCATTCACCCATTCACACACACATTCATAAACATGATAATATTTTACTGCTCTGACCCACTTGAGATCTAATTGGTCTGTATGTGGAACCTGAATTAAAATGATTTGGACACCATTGATTGTTAATACCTTCAGTGTCGTTTTTGCATTTCACAAATTCATCCCATGGGCCGGATTGGACCGGTTTTGGCCCATGGGCCACATGTTTGACACCTATGGTTTAGAATAAACAAGAAGGCAATCTACATCTGAAAAAGCGCCTTGCCGTCCTTGTGGAATACCTTCACCTTGTCCATTTTCAGAGAACACCACTTCGGATGCTATATAGAAGAAGGGAGCGGGAAAGTGCCTTGATGGCATCCACTTGAACTCGGGGAAAAAAGAGCTAAACAACCGTGCTGGCATCAGAATGCAGAATGCAACAGGGATTAGTATTTGGCTCCCTTTGATCATCAGGACTCTGCCCATGCATGTGATAAAATAAACATGTTATTGAGCTGACAATTCTGATGCTGGTCTGAAATTGACATACCAAACAAAGTCTTTATGACTTATTACCTTTGGCTGCCTTTGTTCGTAATCATAATCATGAAGAAAAACCTCTTTGCCTGGTGAATATTTAGCAGCGCATGGATTTGAGTCGGTCCTGAACTTATTATTTTACAAAGCTCTAAAAGGCATGACACAGCTCTTGTTCACTTCAAAGGGTCTGATACCAAATCCTCATATTTACCGTAGAAAAGAAAATATTTTTTTGCTATCAAGGTGCTGATTATTATAACATAACGCTGTGCACTATAAGCCTCTTTTGTGCAGCAGGAGAAAAAAAGAAAAAGAAAAGTTTAAGGCCAAGAACAAAAGGTTTGTTGAGAGTAGCTTTAATTAGCAGTGCTGAACTGATTTTCAGTATATATTCTCCTCTGAGCTATAAAATAATACTTTTCTTTGTAATAAAGCAAATGCTGTATACCTGTACTCTCACTTTTGCAGCTGAACAGCCTTCATGCTCTTAAGAGTCAGAGCATTTAATAAATCATGACATTTCTAATAAGGGCTCTCAGTACACTTGTGAGAAAATAAAGAAAAGAAAGAGTTCATTATTTCTAATAAATCCTGGCATTAATATGCCTATACCATTTCCAGCTATCGTGTCAATAGAAAATTGTCAACTACGACTATGTTCTCGAGGGAATAAATACTGGATTAAAGGTGTAAATAGGTCATTAAAAGATAAATTAGGGAATACACAGTCAATGCTCATTTTGTGCTTTAACTCATGAGAGCAGGAGCTGAGCCCATTTCACTTTTGTATTCCACAGACTGCTTTGTAAGAATGCCATTAAAACCGTGTAAATGTGCCAGCAGAACACTAGCTTTTGTCATTATTAAGTATTGAACATATACCCAAATTGCTCTTGACTCAGAAATATGTGTTTTCAGATCACTGTGAAAAAGCAGCACCTTTAAAAGCAGCGGGATTATTTGATTCAACTGAAAATTAGGGAAGCATTAGGGTGAAAAAAAAACAAAAAAAAAACATCCTGCTGTTCTTATCTCTCATCATTACTGTAAGATGTTTGTTTTTCAGATGGAATATCAGGCAGAAAGGTGAAACACTGCTGCCTATTACAAACATTTACTGCGAATCGTAAAGCTTTAATGTCTTTAAACCTGTCCCAGAGCACAGAGAATCAGGCATCGTCTTGAAGCAAAGCCTATCGAATGAGCAGGCAGGGTGAGGGGAAGGACACAGATACATATGTGTATATCTGCCAGAGGAAAAAATGCTTATGCAGCACTTTAGTAGAATGAATAAGGTTCCAGTGCAATGGAAATAAATGTGTATGTACACTATGTATGGATCTACACAACTTGGACAAGTCCCCAATTGGATTTGACTTCATCAGTGATTTTATTTAAATTTTATTTAACCAGTAAATATCCCACTGTGGTTAAGAACCTCTTTTACAAGGGAGTCCTGGAAATAACACACACAGTTACAGGATTACACAGTTAAAACACATATAACAGACACATTCAACCAGAAATAGCTAGGAAAAATAACATTTACAAGCAGATTAAGAATGAAAGATCTTTCCATTGGGATAATTACTGCAGTGATTAATATTTATCAGTCTTTAACACTTTAACCAATGCAGTGAGTAGCCTCTCATAGCAAAGAAAACAACTAAGGTTGCAGTTGAAACTACAATTGGGTTAAAATGTATTATTAAAACCTAGAAGTACAGTGGTGAATCATCATCTTGGAGAAAGAAATGTGGCTTTTTAAATGTATGTGATGGAAGATCAGTTTATTATATGGTAAACAATCTGTAAGTATGTGGGTAGTCGTGAATAATTTGATTTACTACAGAGCATAAAGATTGGATTGTGTTTCAATGATAAAAGGTCATGTGGCCTGATGAGCCCAGACTGACCCTGTTCCATGATTACCCATCGTGCTTCGTGCCTATACTGTGCCTGTGGAGGCAATATTATGGTCTGGGGTTGCTTCAGTGGGTCAGGTTTAGGTTCACAACATTATGTGTCCAAAAAATTAGGTCAGTTGACTGCCTGAATATAATGAATGGAGATTTTCTTTGTCAATGACACCTGCGTATTCTGATATGACAACACCAGGATTCATCAGGCTCAGTTTGAGCCACATTGAGAATCCCATAGATGTGATGGAGAAGACTTTACACAATGGTCTGACTCTCATATATTTGACACAAGATCATGCAGCTCAGTTAAAATTAAATGTGTCATAATGAAAGCTAAAGGCCAACAAAGTATTTGAGTTTAGGACATTTTTGAGGCCAGGCTGTGTCGAAGAACCAACCATTAAATTAAATCAAAGGCTCTGGGCTTATTGGGAAGGGATTATCATTATTTTGGCCCAAAAAAAAAGACAAAATAATCCTTGTGGTGCAGGTACCACAGTGAACATTATTTCCTTCTTCACAGATACTTCATGGGCAACAGAGACGACGGTGAAAGGTATTTTAGAATAAATGAGAGCACTGGGGTTATCAGGACGACGCGGCCTCTGGACAGGGAAGACATGCCTTGGCACAACGTCACTGTGATGGCTTCGGAGGTTGGTAGGTACCCAGTTGAAGTCCCATAAAGGAAGTGGGTTTACAAGTGAATGCACACTAACACACCTGATGTGTTTGTTCCTTTGTGAGTGAGCGTATGTTCTTGAAGGCAGTCATACTTTTATTGCTGTTACCGCTTGTATGAAGACTGAAAAAGACATGAATGAGTAAAAAGAGTACATGATTGCTTAAATGACAGCACTGTTTACACAACTGTAGATCTACATTTTCTGCAGGTAAAGCGCATAGTCCACATATTTTCACATCATGCTGTCAGTGGTGCTGTATGTTAATGCTTCTTGCGTTCTTTTATAGCTTTTATAGCTCAGTAAAACTTAATAAGCAGCTTTTCACAACACACGTGTATTGCATATGCTACACATCAGTTAAACTTCAAAAACTTAAATTATTAAATAGCCTTCTCCTGTATTTGATACCCCTGCGAACTGCCGTACACACACTACATACATAAAAGATCCACTAAATTCTAGAATTGCCTCAAGGAAACCTGGGTATTTTGTGATTGCAATGAGACAAATCTCTCACCAACTGTCAGAGGTGCTGCATGTTAACATTCATTTTATTTCTTTACCTTAATATTTGCTTGTGTATCTATGAATAAAGAAGGCTCTCACAGCCAAATAAGGGTAAATAAAGAGAATTTGGTAACGTGTGTGTATTGAATTAGCTGCTCGTATCAGCTAACCTACGAAAATGTAAATAATTAAACAGCCATCTCCTGTGTTTGATACCCTCATGAACAGCAATGCATACATGAAAGATTGTTATTCAGTTGGTTAAAAGAGGCAGGCAAAATGATTCACTCTGGTCTTTTTTTAGCCTGGAGCTAATAAGAGACATTACAGATCATTATAATAACTGGATTCAAATTATGGGTCAGTTCTGGTGCCACAACAGGGAGATTTAAGCAGAAGAGGTGAAAGAACAAAGGGAGGCGTTGTATGTCTTCTACCTAAAGGTTTTATTCTTACCTACAAGATAACAAGGTGCCCTGAGGGGGTCATATAGACAGCAGTGTGGGTTCAGATCCATAGTGTAAAATTGGAGTCAAAATCAATATCAACAGAAGAAATGTTCCACAAAAGGATGTATGATCCTGCGGTGCATGCTTACATATAGAATCTGCACTGCATTTAGACACTGAGGCTTTGCATATTCGCATTAATTCAGTTTCATTTCAGTAGAAAACGCAATTAAAAAAAAAACAGTAGAAAACATGCAAGTCTCTGTAGGCAACATACTCATACTACATGTTTCCTGTCTTTAACAAAAACAACTTACACTCAAGTGAGATGTGAGGTTGGTTGATTTCCATTTATTCCATTTATTAACTTTTTCAGGGCTGCAGCTCTACCACTGTGCACCAGGCCCGATTGTGTTTAATCAAACATAAAAATAATTGTTTCCTAATGGCAATTTGTTTGAACAGCAGGAAAAGTCAGAGCAGCAATCATTATGTTGCTTAATGTGCGATTCAAAAACCTAATTTATTCATATTACACTAAAACAAAGACTCCAAATAAGAAAATTAAGCCGTTAAGGAAAAACACATTTATGTTTTAGTGTAATACAACTACTCATAATGTATCAATCAATCATAATTTACCTGTTTTTGTAAAATTGACACAGCTTTATTTATATTTCTAGAAATGTCAAGCATGCAAAGAGTATATTTAACAGCACTGTAAGAAGCCAAACAACAATAACTAAGAGTATTTAAATAAAGCCCGAAGCAAGGTGAGCTAATGGTGAAATTGGCAATTAAAGTCTGGCAAAACAATGATGAAAGGGATCATTTGCATATTGATTAGAATATATTCAAATGTTTTAGATTGTATTTTTTTTTCATAATTAATTACTAAATCAAATTAGCCTCAATTGTTTCAGTGTCCTTCTCTACATTGAAAATTAATTAAATCAACGCAGGCCCTGCTAACTTGAAGAATTGCTATCAGGTAACTTGGGTAATTTGTAATCACAATTAGGCAAATCTCTTCCCGGCCGTCAGAGGTGCTGCATGCTAATGTTTCTTTATCTCTTAACCTCTCCTTAGTATTCAAGGATACAGTTACAAAGCAAGACACAGTCAAAAGGGAGAGTGATAATTCTTACCTCTTTGAGCGAACAAGGACACACAGTCTTACAGACACAGAGCTTTCTGCAGGTTTCACTGCAGCCATCCTACAACATTAGCTCCATGCTTTGTGATCGCTATCCAGTCCAAAAAAGTCAGTATGGATGATTAATTCATGTTGTTGCCTTTTGCACTATGGATGATTTGTTTATAGGATGCAGGATTATATAGGGCTGCAATACATTAGGTGCAGCCCTGGTCAGAACATACGTATGGAAACTTATGCACAACATATGGTAAATACAAACATTAATTAAAAAGCTAAGAGTGCTGCACCTGCTTGACATTTTTTTTCTCTATCTATAGTGGTTTTGCTGATCCTGCGTGCTATTTTTTTAGCACTTTCATGCTGTAAAACATACTGTTCTTGCACCTGGAAGCTACTTAGCAAAAATCTCCCTCTCCTCCGTGGGTTTTTATACCAATTTATTTAGGCTATAAGTGCTGGGGATGCACTGAAACGCCCCAATATTGAACAGTAATCTGTACCATTTCAGTGTGGTTCAGAATGAATGTCAGCATTCTTCAGCTGGTATTCACACTTTATAGGGCACTCATAGAAATACTCTGAAATTCAACATTTCAACCTAAGTGTTGGAGGACATAGCCAGACTTTATTAGTTTTGTGAAATGTTTTATTGTCATGTACAAAATCAAGGTTAATGAAGTTACTATATTTGGTTCCTTACCTGTAAGTTGAAAAAAAAAATAAATAAAAAATCCAAGAAGTATACATAAAAAAAATAAAAGAAAAACACATGTATGCGACAGGAACATGTATTTTAGAACATTAGAACATCAGAACAACAGTAAGTGCTGATCCAGACACCTGTCAACATCCACATTATCCCTTTGAACATCATTACTTACATCAGTACCATTACTTCATGGTACCCAACAAAGCAGGTACACTCACTGTTCATGCAGACCTGACCTGAGTTTGTTGCCTCTCTGTCCTCACTGTAACTGTTGTTGTCACTGTCTTATAATGTGTGCAGAAATTATCAAAAATAGCCACTTGCCCGATAAAGGGTTAAATGTTTCTCCATAAGGAATAAAAACAGTCATATTTCACTTTTGACACGTAAAGACTCCTAGAGCTACAGTAGATGCCCAGTATAAACAAAGTGCAGGATTTTGTTGGTCATAAAAAGTTTATTATGTCGTTATAGAAAAGGAAAAGCATATGAGTAACATGCATAGTGAAGTGCCACTGCACAAACAAGAAAATGCAGCAGAAACACTATCAGATGTGCACAATGCCCCTCTACAACACTGTAATTCTTAGCGCTTTTCAAACTTAAACAAGCAGTAAAAAAGCACAGTGTGACCTAGTTACAAATTACAGTGTTTCTGGTCTTATTAAAGCGTACATTTGACTTTCATCTCCTATGCATGTATTTTTTTTTTTTTTTTTTTTTCCTCTGCTACAGGCAACCCCACTCTTCTCAGCAGCGCTCCTGTTACAGTCCAGGTCCTTGATGTGAACGACAATCCACCAGAAATAGCTACAGACGAGGAGGTCATTGTGTGTGAGAGCTCAAGGCCAGGACAGGTGAGCGTCTATGATTCCCCTAGAAAAGCCGACTACCAGCGCCTCTATCTCTCCACCTACGCTTTCACGCCTGTAATTCTATCAAAACCGCAACGAGACGCTGGTATTGCGGCGGTGAGAGCTGAGCGTTAACGCCAACCTCATCTCTACCGCTGTCCTGGATATACACATTCTTCAGGGAGCTATTGTTTCCCTCAGCAGTTTGGGTTGCTCACTGAAAGCAGAGCAATGAGAGACTGTAAAGGCATTGGCAAGAGCTGCTTAATCATCGCTCTTTCAAAATGAGTATCTCAGCAGCAAACCATGACAGCCTAAATCGAAGCTCATTCCAATTTGCTCTCAGTCGTCTTTGATTCATTCAAATTAAGAAGGTTTTTGAGATATAGAGCAATCATCGGCATGGAAATGACTAAAAGGGTGGTTTGGCAAAGGATGATGGAGTAAAGACTGGGAAGACACAACTAAGTACATTTTAATAGTTTCAAGCTATTGGAAAAAAAGTTTAAATTAAAGTTTAGGTTAAATTTAGATTAAGCCTCAGGGTTATCGAGCCGGGGTCTAATTATAATACGATCAAGAAACTAGCATGCCGACATAAAAAAATAAAAATAAAATAAACAAATAAATAAATGTTTCGAGGTCTCTCTATTTCAAATCAGAAATCAAGATTCAGAATCAGTGAGTGATGATGATGAAAATTTTGGATACTATCTCTGAATTTTTTTGGTTCTGCAGCACATTTTAATATAGAGTCTTGTCTAAATATACCCCGACAACAACAACAACAACAACACCCAGAATGTCTCCCAGAATATAAGAACTCCCGGTGGTGCCAAAGCCGACTCTCTTCCCTTCTTACTGTGTCTTTTACCAATTAAGGGTAACAAGCTGACAAAAGCGGCAGTGAGTCTGCCCTCAGAGCACCCCTGTCACTGTACGATTTCCACCCAGCCTCTCAGCCAAATGCTCTTAAATCTGACTCTTAAAACCAGCTATTTTCTATCAGGCAACAGACACAGGTAGAGGACACAGTGTTAGGTCAGCTGGCTGCAGGTCGACAACACTCCGACCAATTACGATCAACAAATCACAACACCTGAAACGGCGACCAGTCTTTCCTGCGGTTGTATTAAAAAGTGATTCTAAAGGGTGCGCCGTCTAATTAAATGTTGCAGATGCTGTCTTTAGAAGCTAATTAGTCCCGTATCGTCCTGTCTACAGGTGATCCAGACTGTCACGGCTGTGGATAAAGATGACTTTGCCAATGGACAGCGGTTTTCCTTCGCTTTGCCGAGCCAGCTACCAGTTAATCCCAACTTCACCCTAAAGGACAATGAAGGTAATTAAAGTGATCAATATGTTTGCTTGCATTTCTTATGAATTTTGTGCTCGGCCTCCGGGGAAAGACTCCGTTCTCGTTGGTCGCGGTCCAAGATCCAATAAGCTGTACTGATTTTCTCATACCTTGGAGGTGCAATAAAAATATGTGCTCTGTCAATGGGGTATCGTAGGCGTCTGGAGACCCAAACGCCACCAGTACCTACTCCCATTCAACTCTCCATGAAACATGGGAGTTATAGCAGTTTGGCGTGTTTGCACATGCTGTTTTCAGATGGATTACCTGCTTGGTGCTCTGTCGCCCCCCCCCATGTGCATTATTTTGTACAAGCGCAAGACCAGTAGTGGGTGTTACTATGGCAACCATTATAGTCATAGGTGAATGCCTAGGCCTAGATTGGTCCGCAATCAGAAGGCTCTTAAAAGCCAGAGGACCTCACAGCTGCCCACCGAGAAGACGAGTTCACAGCACTTTAGATGAATCTCTGAGCCGCGGAGACAGAAAAACTGAGAGGAAGAGACCATGAGAGAGATAAAAAAAAAAAAAAAAAGAAAATCAATGTGATAATAGGAGATAAGTCTGTTTAGCCCTTGGTCCAGATGCTTCCCACCGAAAGCCTCCCTTGCGTCAACAGCACTGTGACACAGAGACAACTTGTGTTGCATTCATGTAAGTGACACTCAGAGACATCTTTCACCTCTTATCCCCATCCACTCTGACCATACAGCAGATTGAAAACATCTCAAGTATCGACTGCTGAACTCCTCTATAGACACGTATAACCTGCAAGATGAAGAGTTGCAGGCTTTAGGTTTGGTCGCTGAGGTCAGCTTAGGGTGGAAACTGGATCATGGCTCTTAGGAGGATACACTTTTCTTTTTCTTTTTTTGTTTTTGTTAACGTTCACTGCTGTGCATCTTTGGACACTAGAAATGTGTGTCACTTGGCTTAGATTTTGTGGTAACTTTGTGAACAAGATGTTTTTTTCTCGTTTCTAATAAGGTTTTTATTGACTTTTGTTTTATTCAGAAAAACAAACAAGAGGCAAATGTAACACCTAAGGCGAAACAAAAAGACAATGTTATCTAGCTAACAGTGTTACAGGAGTTCATCAGTAAAAAGCTTATCCATGGCTTATGCATGCTTGTGTTTTCTCCGGGTCTTTGGCGTCATTCCACCATCCAAAGACACACCTTAGTAGGTTCAGTGGTCATGGATGGATGGGTGGATGGGTGGATGGATGGATCCTTATACTCCTATCAAAGCCAGGAGGTTATATATACACAACCCAAAT
>JAPQRQ010000014.1:4404990-4420372 GCA_037367365.1 Apogon talboti | reverse complement strand
CGTATGCTCATTACTAACCCTAACCCTGCTTTACAGAAGATAGTTAGCATGATCCCTGTGATCAGCAATGACAAGGTGAGCTAACATTTCTATGACTGGTTAGAATTCTTTAGCGATTGCGGATTTATCTACCGGCGTCCTTGGAGCCACGCCCCCTGTTTGAACATGGAAAATGTAAAAAAAACCCAAAAAACTTAAGTGTTCCTGCTGGGATTCGAACATCGTAGACCGTAGCATTACTTACTGACCTAAGTAAGTAATGCCTTGGACTTCGGGCGCAAATTTAAGTAATCTGTAATGGATTACAGTTTGGAAGTAACTTGCACAACACTGTACGTATTTCCAAAAAGCTGCACCTTTAATAATTCCCTATGGTGTCTGTCGCTATGTAACTGGAACCATTGTAAGACATGAAACAGCTATCCTTAATATAACTATCATTTCTCAGCACTTTTGATGTGTTATTCAATCCCCATCCTCAGGCTCTTTGTTGTCTGTGGAAGTAATTTTCCAACTGTCAAATTAGTCGTTTGCCTTTTGAGTCAATGCACTGAGTATTTGAATACGTGTTCCCCTTCTCCAGGTATAATTTTGTAGCCTTTGTGATCTGAGCGCAGTCATGCAAATGCTTTCAATGAAAGAAATAGACGCCAAAATGTCTTTTCATGGAGGTGCATTACTTATTTTCACAGCACAAAAATAGCCATTTTGGTGTAATGTCTCAGAATTGCTTGTGATGAAAGATAGCGTTAAATATAGCCTTCAGGATGAACGCCCAACAGCATTAAAGCCGTTCATTCATCGCTCATTCACTTCCATTGACTCAGCGCTCAAATTAACATGATACTCTGGCACATAAACATCTGTGTTCATTTTGCAGACGGCGTTCTGCGAGCGCCTCGACAAAACAAGAGGAAAAACAGCAATCTATATAAAGGACGGTACAAAAGAAAAATGGCTTACAAGCAGCTGAGAACAGAGATTATGGGTCAGAATCCAGAATCCTAGCAGGCAATTAAAAACATGAGTATGCAAAGTGTACTGCCTGATGTTGTCTGTGGAAAATGAAGTGAGGAGAAGAGCACGCACACACTGCCTTTGTGTTATAAACAAAGTGATAATATCCTGGTTGTGCTTCACCTGCATTTAATGTCTGTGCAGGCAGCCAGATATGCTAATGTGACGCGTATGTGAGGAGTATGAACAATTGCTCAGCCAAGCCCTTCTCCCTTGGGGAGGCGGTGCTGCGGAGTGGTATTCGGCTTCCTAGTTTTTGTTTTTTTAATTTTTTTTTTTTTTTTGCAAACAGTTCTGCAGCCTGAGTGCAGCGAGCATTCTGAAGTAGTGGGTAATTAAATGCAAAAAAAAAATGGGATTAGTGCACTGCATTGTGTTCGCCGTTTCCATGTGATTTTGACAACACGATACGCGCTCGCTAAAGCCCGGGATAAAGAGAACTGCTGTGTAGCAGTGCAAGGTAGATTACGTAAGATTAGGACACTCGCATTTTTGCAAATAATTACCACCCACCATTTTTCCATAGACTCTTCAAGCACGTTGCCGGTGCACTTTATTCCGTCTTACACGAGTGCTGCTTGGTAAAAGTGTGTTCCCTAACAGGAGAAAATGGCAATAATGGTAGGTCAATTTTATGCTTAGACTGCACTATCACAGCTGGGTGTGTTGTTAGCCTAGATCTACAGAGCAGCACACTGACATTGTCCTTCTTTTTTGTTCTCTCTTCCATCCAGCCCTAAATAACCTCCACATACCGGAGAAGAAGGAGAGAGCAATTTTAAACTTAAATGAAATTTCTTCATTACAAAGCTATTACTAAAAACACATCAAAGGGCCTTTGAATCGCACAGAGAGTACAGTCGATGCGGGCGATAACAGCTGTGCGCATTCTTTTAAGGAGGTTATCAGACGAAATGAAAGGTAGCCTCGAACTTCTTTCATGATTAGATCAGAATGTAATTGACACAGTTCGCCGGAGTGTGAGTGTGATCTTTTAATAAGGGATGATTGTACAACATGCTGGGTTCATCAAATGCACTAAAATTGTTAGGTGGAAATCACCTTTTTTCCCCAGATGAGGCATTTTGATCTAATTACTTGTGCGGAGTTATCGAAATCACACACTGCTGCACCATGTAAAAACAACTAATCCCCTGGTTATTGCTATGATTGGTCTGACTGTGTCTGACCATGACTCCCCCCCCCCCACCTCTGATGACTTTCCATTCTACGCCGGTGCTCTTCTTCACACCGAAATCTAAAATAAGGTCAGAATTCATTAAACAGCCGGCCCCTGGAATCCAGCTCCACTGTGTGGTTTCCTGTTGCCCTCTTTCTATTTCACAGTCAAGCACCCTCGCTCGCCGGTATGTCCAGTCTCACCTGATTTTCTGTGTTTCCCAGGACGAGAGATGCAATATAGGACTGTGTCGTTATTAGGGATGCTCCCCTGGGCGGGATGAAAATGAACAATCTCCTCATACATAAGCAAAAATCGCACAACCCCTATGCAGTCCATTATCTGAAATTTTTAGGTCCACAGGAGATATTCCAGCCGGCCCGTGAAAAGGGATCAGTGACCATAAATGTATAGCAACGAAAGTATTTTTTCCCACTTCCAGTTGTGTGAAGTAATGCACAGACAAGAGGTTTGAAGTCATCAAAGCATATAATCAGTAATCAAAATCCATGCTGGCTGTAATAGCCTTTGCCTGCTGGTAGATTGAATTTGAATGCACAGTAATGAGTGCATTTGGAAAGCCTTTCACAGCATTTAATCACCTTGGATAATTGAGACTCCACTCTTAGAATATACAGACGTTTCTCTGTTTAGGATTGAAATACTAGAAAATGGTAAAGGTTCCTTATCTGTAAATGCTCTCATAAAAATATCGACAATCATTACACCCCATCTGCTTTAAATCAGCAGAAAGAAAAGTTAGAGTGAAGAGTGGTAACTTCTGCAGTCGTTGGTGGTTTATGTATCACCATTTTGACTTTGCCCCGTTATCAGAGGTGGTAACGAGGCTGAAGATATTCCAGGTTTCAATGTTTTCACTGCACTTACATATATACAGCCTGGCAATAGAAAGTCCACTGTAATATTTGATTCGACATAGCATAAAGCATTTATGTCCATATTAGTATTAATTTTAACCATAAAGACCCAGTGCTACTTTTATGGCAGTTTTTCTTTATATTTAACCATTTTTAAGTGATTTATCGTCATTTACGGTAACATTATCCTCTGTATTTTGCATTTTCCAGTGTAAATCCTGTATTTTCCTATATTCAATTCACTGATCATGTAGATCAGATCATGTAGATGTTCATAAAAACTCAGAGTAAATTCAAAGGTAATTATATCAGGAAAAAAAAACTGAAGAAATGTGACTTTTTCAGCAAAGATATCAATAACTGAATGTAAAAACAAGTGTGTCCATCCACTGTCATTGATCCAACTCCATGGGTTTTACTGGCGAATCAATGTTGTGGAAGATGACAATGTTACCATGGTAACTACAGAGCCTCTGGATGCCCAAATGGGTCATATCTGATGACCATGAAAATATGACAAACTACATTTTTCACCAGTTATTTACATGTATTGATAGGATTAGTGGATCAACAGGTATTAAACATTTTAGATCAGCAGATGGTATTGGTTGTCAGCTGCTGTTTGGGTCTTTATGGGTTAAGCCAACATCTTTCACTGATGATTGTGTCGGCTGGGGCGTGTATATTATACAGCAGGAGATACAGATGTCATTATTCAGATTATATTATAAACCAACACTGACTGTCTTCAATTAAGGAATTTGACATAATTCTAACACAGCTACTGTTTGTGTATAAGGTAAACAGTTCATCACCCACAGGAAGAACAATTAGAAGATTATGACCTTTTCTGAGGTATTTGGAGTTATTTATCATAGCTATAATACGTCATATATCGTGTTTGAGTTGGCTGTTGACGGACAGTGGCGATTCTGTTACGTTATTTCATTTTAAAGTTATGTTCATACACGTACTGACCTGAACTGCAGCACTTTTGTATCCCTGGAAACAGCACAGCCAGATGTCATATACCATCCACTAACTCCATATGTCCTTTACCATGTGCATATATTTCTAAACGATGATTTGCACAGCAAGTCAAATTATTGTATTTTAAATGGGCATAGGGAGATTGCCAGCAATTTACATGAAAAATAACTTGCTCTTGCTGAGTCCGTTTAATAGTTGGTCTACATTAAGCATTCATTGCTTTTTTTTTTTTTTTTTTCAAAGGAATAACATGTCACAGTTTTTTGTGCGTAATTGTCTTAAGATGAGTTTTCAGGTGACGTAGTAGGTATGCCCTCTAGTTAAGAATGCCCTTTTGGGCCACAGAACGTCCTTAGCTCCTAGGCGGCGGTGACAGTGAACAGCTGACTGTGTTTCTAAACTTGGCTGTCTCAAAGGGTTCACTTCTGTATATAAATGAGGAACTTATCACCTTTAAGGTTGGTGTGATACTTGCAGAAGCTTGCTGTTAACTCTATATGGGTTAATCCAGGTTTTGCCACCATGCTTTATGAATGAGTTTCATACACTGCCCGGCCAAAAAAAAAAGTCGCACATGCAGTATTGGACTGCACCATCTTTGGTTTTGTTTACAGGAGACATTCACTGTCACATGTTTTTTTTTTTTGCCACATAATGCTTAAGTAGTGTCACAATAACAGTCAGAATATTTTTTTCCATCCATAGTAGCATTGATTTTTAATTACTGATGATGGAGAATCGGACTGCTGCATCAAGTCTTCATCACATCCCATATTGGTCTGGACATTATGGTGGAAATGATGTCTCAATCTTCTGTCATAAGCCTGATAACCCTGATCAATCCTGGCATTGTCCAATCTTTGTGACATTAGAGACATGAGAGGACACTGACTATATTAGGTAGTTAAATAACATTATTAACCACTGCAGTACTTAACCATGGAAGGATCTGAACTCTTTGCTTAGTGAAATGCAGGCACTTACTTTTTTTTTTTTTTTTGGTCCAGGCTGTTTATTTAACTCTAACTGATGCAGTCAGTGTCCTCTCATGTCTGTAACGTCAAACAGATTGATGTTAAAGAATGGGTCATCACAATGGTTCAGGGAGAATGAGACGCCATTTTCACACATTAGCCACCACACTGCAAATCACTAGGTTCTTATAAGAACTGCAAAAAAAGGGTTGTCTAAAAACAATATAAAAACACTAAATCTGAGGAAAAACGTATTCAAAACAAGTGAAATATCAGTCCATGCAGCAAGACAATTTCACTTGACAAGATAAGATTGTTAAATCTAGGAATACGCATGTCTACAGATGCATGATCACTTAAAATAAGAAATTAACTCTTAAAACAAGATACATGATATAACACTTCTATATCTAAGTTTGTTTTTTTTTATCTTTATGCATAAAGTCCAGACTCTAATATGGGATGTGATGAAGATTTGATGCAGCGGTCCGATTGTCCATCATCAATAATCAAAAATTAATGCAACTATGGATGGAACAAATATCATGAACCCTATTGTGACACTACATAAGCATTGTGTGGCAAAAAAAGATGTGACAGTGAATGTCTCCTGTGATCAAATCCAAAGGTGGTGCAGTCAAATATTATATCTCCAACTTTTCTTTTTTTTTTCTTTTTTTTTGGCCAGGCAGTGTATATTTTTCAGAGCTTGTCTTTTTTTTTTTCTTTTTTTTTTTTTTCTGGCTGTTTTCAAGTTCACTCACACCGTCTCAATGTCCCAACGGATCTGGCAGCTACAATTTAAATTCTGTAAATGTGATTCGTAGTACTCCAGGCAAACAATTACTTTACATCCTGAGCTTCTCTGTGGGAATTGGAAAAGATTCTTAAGAAGAAACTTCGGCCCCTGTGCACCAAGGTCAAGCTAAAGGAAACCCAATGCTACTTTCTTGGAGGGCAGTACTAGCGTGCTGTTTCCAATATATTAAAAAAAAAAAAAAGAAGCTTGAATTAAAAACCCATTCAGGCACCCACAATTGCATCCTCCCATGTTATCAGCTGCCTGATGTGATGAGTGAACCTGTGGTCGTCACCTCAGCCACGGAGACCATCGATCCTGCCGCGGCGGTGGTCGGCAGTGTTTTGCCTGCTGCTCCTGCTGTTGTTGCCGCTGCTCTTATTGCCATCGCATTCCTCAGAGGAGAGCCTTAATGAACGATGAGGACAATAAAGCCGTGACATACACACACGCATAGATACACAACGACTATAGGATGCCGGTGACAATACCGTGTGAGTCACCAGAGAGAAGGGTTCCTTTGTAGTCAATGGGTAATGAAGCCGTGGCAGAGATCAAGTTGAGAGGCAAAGAGGCTAACTGTAAGTCTCCGGAGGCTAAAAAAACCAGTGGCCCGTTGAACTCAGTCCTTCTGATTCTGGGTAGAGGTGATTCAGTGAGTTTGTGTGTGATGTGTGGGTGGCAAGAACAGAATTTGCAGACCTTTTCCACTGTGTTTCTTATTGCAAAACTATTGTAATGAGAGGTGTCCTTGTCCTATCAGCAGTATTTAAATCCACATTTTTAATTAAAATATTAACAATACATTGAAAACAGTCAACAACAAGAAAATATTCTGCATTTAAGTTAAGTAATAATAATAATAATAATACATTTTTTTGTAACGCACTTTACATTTGACAGCAAATCTCAAAGTGCACATTATAAAAACAATCACAGAAACAGCAACAATATACAATAAAAACAAAACAAAACAAAAAAACTGATAAAATCAACCAGAAAAATTAAGTATGTAATTACACCGGGCAACAAAAACTAGAGGAAAACATTCTTATCATGAGATTCCAAATCGGAAATTATAATTTATCAAGCACAGCAGGATTTTCAGTTATGTGAACATGTAAAAAAAAAAAAAAAAATCCAACACTTACTGTATGCTTGCTCTTTATCCAAATAAAAATTCCAGATTGCAATTTTTTCCCCCCAAGACCTTGACTTTATTTACTTTTATACTTGTTATTGTACTTGTTACTATCTTGGTTGAGATTGTACCTGTTGTGTGTAGTAGAAAAGTTCATTTTAATAAATGTGTGAATGAATGAATGCATAATTCACAGCAAATTATGTTGTACTGACAGAAATGTTTTCCAAACATGAAAATCACAAAAGTGCATGGATATCACAAACAAGTTTCACTAGAATCATTCCAGTACTCACCTGTTAGTGAAATCATATCTAGTTTTTTAGATGCTTTCCTCATGTATTTCTTATGTTCTATATTCTTGAAAATGTTTAATCTTTCATCCAAGAAGAACTGATGATGTCTCTTGGATGGAATAATGGAAACTTAACAAAATAGCAGGCAATGCATTCATTAATTGTGGGGATATTGTTGTGTGGTTCATAGTAGTGGTCAAACCAACAGATGTACATAAGGTCAATATGTGATGGTTAGAGATAAAAAAAAAAAAAAAAAAAAAGTTGGTTTAGGTCAGTTTTTTGTTCTCATGTCTGTCTTTAACTTCTCAGGTCAAAGAGCTCACAAAGATTGACCTTGTTATAAACATGATAATTCATAATAAGCATTAATGCCTGTATATAATCATAAATAATATATAGAATTAAAAATAATGTAATACTTGTTGCATGACATTCCACTCGCTCTGCTCTTGATTCATGTGTTCTCTCTACTTTGTGGTTTCAAATAGACTCAAAAGCCCCCCAAAAAAATAAAGATAACAGGCTTTATCATTAATTTTGACTGCACAGCTGCATATCATAACAACTAATGGCTGAGAATATTGCCCTGCACACGCACAGAAGCAGTTTAAAAAGACATGTGTTACATGGAAATAAAAGGAATGCTCTGACAATCCTTGTGTTCAATTTAATACTGCATATTGCTCCGAGTGTAGCCTAATAAAAGCCCGGGCAGGAGTATAATATATTTAATAATTAGGATGCCTTGAGCAACACAGAGCTGAAACTACAAGCTGATGGTGAACCTGTGAAACGAACAAGCTAATTCAAGGAGAAACAACTGCCCAAGTCAAGCTGATTGGAATATTTCACATCAAGGATGGAAGCGGCAAAAGTGGCGGTGTTGATTTATGATAAGCCATTCGCTAAATACTTTCATTATAACACACTTGAGCTCAATATAAAAAGGTTATTAAGGCAGATACGGGTGTCTGCCATCATAATTAACCAATTAAGCATGTTTGAATAATTAATGTGTCGTGTTTACTTGGCTTTGGTCGGCTTTCCTTCACATGACTTAACAAGTGTTGGTCTTTTATATGAGCCAGTGTGTCCTCGAAGCCAGGAAGCTGGTCAGATCGAGATATTTTGATGTGGGAGCTGTCAAGATGGATTAATCCATCAGTGTGCATCAGTCTCCCCGATGAGAGGAGGTTCAGGAAGTTCAGGACAATCAGGTGGGTGGTTTTTTGGGGGGTTTGTGAAAACACTCAGATGCCTTTTATAGGAAATTCAACTTTTAGTTTTAGAACGTGATTGTAGTGATCTTAATTAATCAACAGCCGCCAGCTCTTATAAATCACATCTGGTATAACAGGTGTTAATCTACATGAAAACGGCCGAGTCGATTCCATTTCTGACTGTTAGGAATGTGATAATTGAAGGTGGACAGCCCAGAGGGAAGTCATCATCTACAAAGAAAGAAAGAAAAGGTACATTTAACCCCTAAATAGCCAAACAGCCACTGGCGACCAAAACCAACAACTGATTTAAAATATTTAATACCTGTTGATCCATTAATCCTATCAATACATGGAAATAATTGGTGTAAAATGCAGTTTGTCATCTTTTTATGGTCATCAGATATGACCCATTTGGACGTTCAGAGGCTCCGTAGTTACCGCGGAAACACCATCATCTTCTACAACATTGATTCACCAGTAAAACCCATGGAGTTACAATGACAGTGGATGGACACACTGGGTTTATGTTCAGTTAATGATAGATTTTACAGAAAAATTAAAAAGGTTAGATATAGATACATATTCATTTGTGCCTCTGGGTCTTTATGGGTTAAACATACAATTTCCCCTCCATCTCTATTTGTTGCTTATTTACTAAATTATTGTGGCATCAAAACATGAGTCTAAGGTGCAGTATTCTTCAACAAAGCAACATGTTGTCAAAATTCAGATTTTCTACATTAATAAGGCTGCCTTAATTATGCATAACTGAAAATCTATTTCCTTTTTCTTTGATAAAAATCTAGTTTGTTCACCATGAAATTCTCCTTCCCTGTCATTCAGTGGAAAAAAAATGACTATCCTCTCAAAAATTAGACATGTTCTTTTTCTTTTTCTTTTCAGAGAGAGAAACACAATGAGTTCCCCCCCTTTAAACATGACAGCTTGTCTTTTGATTTGAGGTACAGCAAGTCTCCAAAAATCCAATGTGACAGTTCTGTTCTCCACAGGTTTTCAGCTGACAAGCGCCACTACAGCCTCTATACTGATGTTTCCGAGGTGTCATTACATGTTTGTTTGATGTGACTGTGTCTGCACATTTCCATTCTGACACTACTATGATGACACCTCAGTTTAACAGAAACACAGAACGGATACATGAGACACAGTACACACGATGGTCATACACTATGTGAGATAATCCTTAATCAGCTGTATTTTGCACCAGACATATCGCAACAAAAGGTTTGTATGAGTATCATTAAAATTATGACGAGGATATGACTAACCCATAAAGATCTAGTGATACTTTTATGTCAGTTCCCATATGAATTGTTCTCTCTATTTAACCTTGTTTTCACAAATTGTCACAGCGAGCCCCACTGTGGACTGTTTGGGTGGAATTCTGTTTGGGAAGTGGGAGGAACTGTTTGTGTGACAACAGGGAATGTATTTTTTAAATTTAAGTCAAACCTGAGGAAGTTGATTTAGAAACAACACAACGGTAAAGTTTCTGGCACATGTAACCACACTGTTTCTGCAAACAACTATTTACCGCAACCAAAAAGGTGATCAGTCCTGTCAGATTTACAGGAAAATAACAAACGATGTTGCTGTGGTTTTCATGAAACTTGGTGGGAAAATAGTGTATGTGTAACAGGCTATTCAAAAATAATTCATTTCAATTCATTTTTAATTAAATTCCAACAAATAGTTTATGGACAATAAGTGAAGTACCTGGGGATAGTGGAACTGGCTGTGAGCCGACTGTCCTTGAACACAACACTGTGCAATAAGGGGACATGGTTCTCATGTCAATTATTTCCTTAACGTTTAGTGTACAAAGACTTGTTTTATTTTTCATTCAATAATTCACATGGTTCTCGGTGGTTCCCAGTGTCCAGATAAAATACGCACAACATGAAAAGACCGCACGGGTACAAAGAATGACAGATCACACACAGGCTGCAGATTATGCTGAATCCATTACTATTCTGTCCAGTGGCTTGGTGTGAACAGAATCTTTTAATGAACAAATGGTGCAACTGTTGCAAACTTGAGTTACATTTTTTCATGCCAGTCATGTTGCAAAATGTTCTCAAAGAAGTACTTCTCACTTGTTTTTTTTTTTCTTTTTTTCCCTACATTATGCCCATGTATAAAGGCTGCAAAACACAAATAAAATGCCACACCATTATGTAACACTGTAGGGCTGTTCTAGATGGCATAGAATGGAAAGGACAGTTTTGTCTCAGACAGAACTGCACAACACTAAGAACAGAGCAGTGAGTTCGAAGAGCAGCCTGAGCTAGAGTCACTTTAAGTTTATATCATTCCACCTGTGTCTGCAAGGCAGTTACTGACTTGCTGCAGGTAAAAACTCACATCGTAATGGCCAATGCCCAGAAATATCCCTAACAAGCAGCAAACAAGGACAAAATAGAAAATACAGGGGGAGGGTGGTGTATGTGTAGGTTAAAACATCGCCACAGACTGACAGAGGGTCAAAAGTCATGACAGAGAGGGATTATTGAGTATATATTATAAAGTGAAATGTATATATTTTGGTGTTGATAATAATGTTTCTACCTGTCTTTAACACTGGGCATACCCAGGCTAGCACAGACCGTAGGGAAATGGTAAAATAATGAACATATAAAATGATCTAACCACCAACTAGCAATACCGTGATTTGTTGCACTATATGTAACAGTCACTTAAAGTAACTGATAGCTGCAACTGATATAAAGGAGGGGAATGTAGGTCATAATTTGTGGTTTGTTTGCAGTTTAGTAATATTATCGGGCAAGAAGAAGACGACTGCGGCAGGTCTGTGCTCTCGCACTGCCTGGTTACTGTTTCCTGTCAGCCTGGCAACTATAGACGCATCTGCCTGAGAGCAAATGAGCAATTGGTCTGGCAGATCAGTCTGACAGTGCTTCCATTCAAAGTGATTTCCACTTGGACTAGATCGAGCTCGGCCAATCACAGCCATTGTATCAGCTGCTATGGGGTGGGTCTAATGAGGTTTGATACAGGAAAGGCTGCCACCTGCGATCCTGCACTGGCTTTTATCCATGTAGGATATCTAGCATTCCTGCTTTAACAGCAGTTCCTGAACGCAACGTGAGCTGCTCTTTCTCTAACAAGCTCCACTGCTCCACTACGAGGAGAGATTTTTTTTTCTTTATGTCGTTGAGCAACAATGACATGTGCTATCTATTAGCATTGAATGTTTGGAGGACATATATTTAACTTATGACCTATATGAATAGACTTTTCAGTTATATCCTGATGCTCATTTCAGATTTCACATGACAGATGTTGTACGATTCATTTAGAGACTGACCGGGAAGCAGCTATCATTGGTTATTGGGTAAAGACATTCACAACTGGGCTTTATTCATCATATATAGCTATAATATTAATTTTATAAACATAAAATTACATTCCAACAATTGTGTTGTAGGTAACGATATCAAAGTTATCACTGAAATACTGGATGTGGTTCCATAAAAGCAATTAATATACATTTTGGAAAATGGAAAATTGATGGAAACATGCAGTGATTTGGTATTTCATTAACCTATAAAGACCCAAACATCCACCATCGAACAAAACCATCTACTGATCTAAACTGTTTAATACCTGCTGATCCACTAATCCTATCAACACATGTAAATAATTGGTGTAAAATGCAGTTTGGCATCTTTTCATGGTCATCAGATATGACCTATTTGGAAGGTTCAGAGGCTCTGTGGTTACCATGGAAACACCGTCATCTACAACATTGATTCACCAGTAAAACCCTTTGTTTTTGATAACAGTGGATGGACACACATGGTTTATGTTCAATTAATGATATATTTGCTGAAAAAGTCACTCTTTGTTCAGTTTTCTCTGTTTCTGATGTAATAACCCTCAACTTTAATCTGAGTTTTGAAGAACATCTGTGGATACATCGAATTAATTTACTGGTTTTGGTGGTCATAAGGATGTTCTGGTATGAGAGTTTGGAATATCAATACTACATACAGTAGAACCCCTTTAATTGACAAATACATGAGTTTATAGTGGCAGAATTACATGAGTTTCCTTCTCCAGTTCAATGTGCTACCCCTTGTTGCTCTGACTAGTTGCAGGTCTATCCATCACATCACAAACCTTTAATAACTTACTTATTTTTAATACCCCCCTACCTCTGCTGCCGGTGCCTGCAGTTTGTATCATAGAATGACTGGAAACCGCATGGACCACATCTCCAAACTGCTGCTCGGAGTCAAAAACATTATTAAAAACTTAATATTTTATGCTGGGTTTGAAAGAAGTTTTTAGAACTTTGCTAAGTGTTTCTTTTGGTATTTCTTTTTCTTTTTTTCTTTCTTTTTTTTTTTTAGACTGGCATTCTTTTCAATGCTATTTACAAAGAGAAAGGTAGAGGAAAAGTCTCCTATTGTTGAGTTTGGTTGCCTGCTGTGTTAAGAAATATAATGAAGATTTGTCATCCTGGCTTTAATGGATGATGGTTTTAAGGGGATGAAAAAGAATGTCAGCAAATTTTTGTTTATGTAAATCCCCCTTTTACCTTGTGTATAATTCATAGGTTTCTCCAGAACTCTTTTTGCTGGTGGAGGCTCATCATATTCAAATTGCGCCCACACATAAGCTGTTTCAGAGTTTATGCTTATTTTATTAAATGTTTTTGAGGCTGAGCTGCTTGTGTAATTAGGTTTAGGAGATAAACACCAATGAAAGGACCTGGTATGAAAAATCTTTGTACAGACTTTTTGTTTTTTGTTTTTTTCCCCATGTAGGCGCACTAAAGCTAAAGAGGAGAAACATCGCAGCAGAGTTCACCGACTCGTCCCTGAACTCGCCCGTATGAGTTAACGGGTTAGTGAGCCACAGCAGTCAAATGATCTTCTGTGCACTCTACAAAAGCCCCACCACCAACAGCCGCAACATTAGCAGAGATGCTCGACTGGCTGCGCATGGGGTGCATCGTCATTACCGGGGCCCCCCAAAAATAGGTATTGTAGCCGGGGGTGTGCGGTGTCATTCCCTATGCTAAAAACATTAACTCAGTGGCTGGGATGGGAGTGCCACGCACATCTGCAATGCGACCTCCTATAATAACTTGCTAATTAAAAAATAGCATGCACAATTAGAGCTCAAAATTCATGATCCAATAAAGTCAGAGCATCAAGCATGATATTATCTTCCTATAAAGTAAAAGGGCAAAGGACACATATATCATCTATAGAGCGGAGTAATTATGATGATGAGAACAGGGCAGTTTTTTAATAAAGTAGTAACACTGCAGTGCATTAGTACAAGAGATTACACATTCTCACCCATGTGTAGGGTGCTTGCTGTTATGTTTTGTTGCTTTTTAAGAGATTCTATGTAGTATTGATATCCCAAACTCTTACCAGCAGGGGGAAGTCATGTATAAGAGCATGGTTGGGGCTACCAAAACATCAACGAATCAGCGCTATGTATCCACAGACTGTATCACTCACTAAAAAAAAGCATAAAGCTCATTATTTACACACATCTGTATTATGTACCATCCAATTTTCTTCTTCAAACTAAAACTCATAGCTGCTTATTTTTACAGCCAATCAAAGTAACACTGTGTCTTATAATCTTTACGTGTTGAATCAGCTGATAGTTTACATCAGGGGTGTCAAACTCATTTTAGTTCAGGGGCCACGTTCAGCTCAATATGATCAGAACTGGGCCGGACCAGTAAAATAATAAATAAAAAAAGTACAATTACATTATGAAAGCGTTTACATCCACAAAGTTTCCTTAAAAATGTGAACAACCTGAAATGTCTAAAGAAAAATAACTGCAGGTTTCATTTGCTCATCATTCACACATGAACATTACAACTTACAGATCACAGTGGATCTACAAATACAGAAAACATTTAGTATTAGGCATAATATTGTTACAATTGAACTTAATTCTTTTACGACATTTCAGGTTGTTCATATTTTGTTCAGGTTATTCACATTTTTTATAAAAAGATGGTTTAAATGTAAGCATTTTCATGGAAATTAACTTTTTTTGCACTAAAACAAAGTGAAACACTTGTAGTTGTCATTATTTATAGGTTATTATGATAGTATTTTAATGATCTGACCCAGTTGAGATCATATTGGCCTATATGTGGCCCCTAAACTAAACTGATACGTAAGCATGGAAGCATGGGAGACTGGCAGAGTGACTCACTACTCCCTCTAGTGGTCACATGAATCTGTTGGACCGTCAGGATGGATATATTCAGTTTGAATCTATATAATTCAATACATCTTCATGTACGTCAATACATCTAGCTCTTTATTCTTAGCACTCTAATGATATTTTTAGTTCTTTCCTTTTTTTTTTGTTCAAATATTTGGAAGTCAAAATACTACATATATCCCCTTTAAAAATACACCCACACTCCATGATGATGATGTGAAGGTAAAGACCAGCTAAATATTTGCCCAAACAGTGGAGACAAATTCAAGAGGAAAACATCTCACTACAGCATGGGCAATCAATGTAAGGTGGGGCTAGCAGTTTGTATGGTGAGGTAACCAAGGAAATTCATCATCTCCTGCTTTCACAGAAACTAGATCGGCTTACGCAATGTTCCCAATTGGGCAAACACAAACTATTCATCTTGAATAGATTTAGTTGGAATTGGCTGCAGGTATGTGATCTCCCTGAAATTGCTTTGTTTTGAGGGTGTATTTCCCACTGGCGTACACACCTTAGCGCAGCCAATGCAAAGAGTTATGCGATGTTTGATTTGTTTGGCACATCAGACCGGAGGTTGAAATTTTCTGTTCTCAACTGAAAAATAGTAGCATTGGTGTGTGTATATA
>JAPQRQ010000014.1:4364129-4377090 GCA_037367365.1 Apogon talboti | reverse complement strand
GATCTGCACTTATGTTGGTCTAATGTTGTAAAAGTGATGTTCTAATGTTCTAAAATACATGTTCCTTTCAATTTAGATGTGTTTTTCTTGTATTTTTTATACATACACTTCTTGGAATTATTATTATTATTATTATTTTTGTACTTGCTGCTAAGGAATCAAATATACTATACTTCGTTAACCTTTGTTAACATTTTTTATTTATTTCTTGTTTTATTTCACAAACGTAATAAAGTCTTACATCCTCCAATATCACACTAAGGTTGAAATTTCTATGTAGTGACCTATAAACGGTTAAAACCTATCAGCTGACTGTGTAACCAATTTCAAACACAAACCGAAATCATGCAGCAACACAATTAAGCCTGTACCCACTGAAACACCTTCCATCTGCAGAACCAAGTGACATAAAGAGTGATAAACATCTAGCTGCAGGGACGTCTCATGCACCGTAATGACATGCATATAATGAATGCTGATCTGTAATCAATGAGCAGCCCCAATGTGTGGGTGGCGAAGCCCTGCAGGTCCTGTAGTGTGTTGGGAAATCATCCTTTACATGACAGCGCATCTCCATATGGAACCTCATTTGTTTTACTGTTCTAATAACGGCACAAAGTGTGCGACGGTCCCATTTGGATGAGCTCTCTGTGAATTAATGCATAATTTGTTGAGGTGATTTCAGTACAGTAATCCTCTCAACAGGTTCCTGGCAACGTGCGAAGAAACTGACATAGCTGGCAAGTTCGCCCACAGTCGTGCTGTTGAGGCTACACTAAACAGCAGTTTCCCTGAAAAAGACGCCTGAAGGAAGTGGTTAGACTACATTTAATAACTGGATTAAATGGTATAAATACAAGTAGTGGTAACATTGCAATTACACGGACAGAGAAAATACACTTTTCACAGACGTGTCACCTGTGATCACAACATGATTAGAACAATTAGTACAAATCGAAGATGCTTACTTCTACATAGAAGCCGACGAGTGATTTAATCAGTGATATTCTCATGGTAGTAAACCTCCGACTACACCTGGGAATGCTAGTGACTATAGGAAAGTCAATGATGTAGTCAGTGTGTGTGTGTGTGTGTGTGTGTGAATAGCCAACTTCGGGCCGTGATAAGTCAGAGACGCCGCCGGCCTCTCATCTACTAACAGACGACCAGTTACTAAATCAGTTGTTGACTTAAATATACACTTCGACTTCACATAAGTTATAAGCAGTCCAACTGTATGTCAAAATTACGACGGCGTATTAGGGCCTCATAAGAAAAGAAAAACACTTGTCACTACGAGAATAAAGTCGTAAAATACCGCGAAAAAACCCGTCAAGCCAACCTTCACCATGTTCTCCTTCTAATCTGCTAAGCTATATACATTTTCAAACTTTCTCTTATTGCAGTATTTTCTCAACACTTCCTCAACTCACCCAAGTTCACCATAATTCAGGTACAGATTTGTCATAACTCTAATCTTCTCAAACATACGCTGTCGTCGAAAGCTACCCTCGGACACCGTAGGGTTAAGTGTCCCCGTTCGGTCTCATCGGGATTCACCAAACCTTCACTCCTATTTCCATTTCCTCACATACCCAGCTACTGTCACCACCAATTCGTGCAGTACCTGAGAGTCAGCATATCAGGCACAGCAGCTGGGGATGAAAAACCTCATGTCAAAGGAGAGACTGAGCTCAGATGGTCTTCTTATTCAATACAGTATATGCACTAAAGATTTTGGTTGCGTTGTCACTTGTATAACTCTTTGCTTTAAAACCTTTATTGTCCTTCCCCCGGTGGAAATCAAGCCACTAGTGCCTTTTCATGACTTTTTTTTTTTTTTTTTTTGCTGAGGCATTACCTTTAATCCACTGCGGGGGTGGCCTGTTCTTGCTTGTACCTTGGCAGTACCGGTGACGTTAGCCCTATTAGCACGGGACTGCTATTATGTAGGGCTCTCATTTGATTAATGAATTACTCCCCAACCTCTGTGTTATGTGAAACACTGGGTGATAGTGAAATCCAATGCAATTTCTTAAGCGTCTCCATTTATAAAGGCTGCGGAGAGGTACAAATTAGGTGTCCATAAGAGGATGTGAAGCTGTGAAACAATCAAGAGTTGGGCTATTCTCAAGAGACATTTGTCTTTGTTAAAAATACAAAGGTAACTTGGAAAGGAGCTGCAAACAAGATTGATTTGTACAGGATTAAAACTGCCAACAACCTCAGCAGTCATTAGAAATCACCACATGATCCCTGGTAGCTCGTAATTGGTCCAGTGTGATTAGAGCTTATGTCAAGTAAGCCTACAGTAGCTGCAGTGCCCAAATATTCACATCGCCAGCTCCTGGATTCAGTCAGTCACTCCCATGGTGTGGCCAAATATCCACTGAGCTGCAGCATTGGCTCCGGCTTGCAATGTCAACAAGTTCTTTACCGGGATAAGCAGGAGAATTTCCCACAGCAGGCAGTTAAAGGGACTGGAGGAAGAAGAAACTTCAGCATCAGGTTTTCATTTCTGACTCATACTCAGGGATGGGGATTGATAAGAATTTAGACATTCCTATAGCGGTTCTATTATCGATATCACTTATTGAAACTGTTTACATCCACACTAAAAAGCTGATAATTCTGCAATTTCTTTAGTAATCGGATTATTCAAGTGATCATGTAAACCGAATAATCTGGTATGTAATATGAGATAACAGCAGTAATCAGATTATGAGAAATCGGATTAAAACACCTGGATTTCTCCTCAATAATAGGATGTCTTCATGTATGTATACAGGTTAATCTGATTTATTTCGACCTTTTACGTCTGTGCAAGTGTAAACACAATTAAAAGTGTAGGAAACGAAAGCTACATAGTCAGTTTGAGTCTACTATCACCATGTATGTGCTCGGACAGAAATCCTATAATAGACAGGAACGTACAAACCAGGGTTTTTCAATTATCGGAAGTGCATGTAAATGCGTTAGACCTGATTATTACAATTATCAGATTACTCCCAGTTATCGGATTTTATGGTCATGTAAACAGACTCATTGATTGATTTGGGAATAAACTATAATTCGATTCATACAGACCTCGTAAAGGGTTATGAAAGCGGTAGTTAAAGGAGTGAGAGAGCTACCTGCTGCAGCCTGGGAGCCTGGTTGTCATCTAAATGCAATTACAGGACTCGGAGATTATTCATAATCAATAGTGAAAGCAGGCTGACACAGTGAAATGGCGCTAACATTAACAGTATCGATAGAACCTGGAGGGGTTTAATGTTAGCAGCTGCGACAGAGGACGTTGTACTGGACGCTGCATTTGAGAGTCAACACCACCTTTGTTAAACAGCCAATCAAAGACGTTACATTGATGAACCGTCGTCGTAATAGAAGCTCTGCAAGCTGTTGTCTTTACAGGTGAAATATAATCATACTTTAGAGGCTTCTGATCCAAAATATGGAAATGACAATGTGATCTACTATTTATTTATTTCTATTTATTACAGTTTGACGTTTTCTCTTCAGTTTGACTCCGCTGGTTGTTTTTTTAATAAGTCTTTACACACTTTTTTATCTTTTTACCTTCTAATGAAGTTTATTAGTGACTACAATTTGTCATTTTCATTTTCCTGGTAATTTTTTTTATATTTTAGTCCAGATCAGTGAGCCTCTATGAATACTTGCCCACGTGTATTTGTATTGTCCTGCATTGTGTCTGTGTTTTGCTTTGTTTTAATGTTGTATAATGCAGATGCCCTCTCCTGTTACTGCAGAACAAATCTACCTTCAGGTACAAATAAAGTTACCGTGACCTTGACGACACATTTGTTGTGATGATGTGATAAAGCAAGCACACTAATGAGTCCAAGGAATTGAGATACCGAGACCCACTTCTGGATTCTCATCTCTACTCATACTACTAGTTATCTGAGCAACAGCATTAAAATTTTATAAATTCAACAAACCACAAAGGAAAAATTACTGCATCAATCAGATTATTCAAAAACAAGCCTTTGGTGATTGTAAAAAAATGGCTCAAGGTACTTCAACTATCTCAAATAATAAAATGCCTCAAATGCCTTTCTCTCAGATTAACTTGTTCACTTGAATAAAGGCTTTTAACGGATTCCTCCAGAGCCCCAGATCTATTCCAACATCCACAAAAATCTCAGCTTGTTAAAGAGAGCGGCGCCATCCGCTCAGAACCGGACGTATCCTGCTTTCCATTTGAATAACCAGCGGAGTTTAGAGGACGATCTGGCGGCGTCAAAAGGAGACTGCAGGACTTCTAACATTGACTCGGGCTTTGGTGAAACGTGTCACAGATCCTATCCTCAGTAATGTCCAACCTTAAGCTAATAAGGAAAGCGAGCCGATCCTGCTTGTTAGCTACAGCCCTGGATGTTGGAGGATTATCCAAAGAGACCGTGTCCAGTGGTACTGAAGTCCAAGATAATGATAGACGAGGGCTACCTTACTCTCAGGGCTGTCAGTATGTCAAAAAGTAGGTTCTATCACTGACAAATCATGGAGGAATGTTGTACAATGGCATGGCTTTAAACATACAAATGAGGGTTTCTTTTTAAAGCCTCGGATGCAAATTCATCAGGTAAAGAAGATGACAAAAATGCAAACCCCCCTAGGGCGGTCTGGAGGCGTGATATCCCAAGGAAGAGTACACGTTAAATGTCTGCTTTCAGCTATCGGGGGTAAAGTAACACGGAAATTACTGCCATGTCACTGCTACAAAAGTACTACAGTGAAATTAACACTATTTTCTCAAATAATGGATGAAACCTTTATCTACCTGAGCTGCAGAAGGTACTCGTCCTTTATTTGAAGGGTACTTGTATTAGAATCAGAACTTTATTTCAAATTTTCGCAGTTAACCCATAAAGACCCAAACCATCCACTGATCTTAAATGATTAATATCTGTTGATCCATTAATCCTAACATTACAAGTGAATAAGTCACGGAAAATGCAGTTTGTCATCTTTTCATAGTCGTCATATATGACCCATTTGGATGTTCAGAGGCTCCGTAGTTACCGTGGAAACACAGTCATCTTCTACAACATTCACCAGTAAAACCCATGGAGTTGGATCAGTGACAGTGGATGGACACACTTGGTTTATGTTCAGTTAATAATATATGAAAATTTACTTTTTCTTCAGTTTTCTCTGTTTTTAATATAATAACCCTCACCTTTAATCTTAGCTTTTATCAACAGCTACATGATCAGTCAATTACATATATGAAAATACCTGATTTTGACTGAAAAATGCAAAATACAGAGGATAATATTATAATAAATGGTGAGACAGTATGCAAACATGCAAGACAAGTTTAATAATAAACCAAACTGACCAGCAGGTGGTGATGCTAAAGTGGGAAATATTCCCTTTAACACTAAATTAAGTATGTTATAACCAAAAGTAGAAAGTTAAAAATTAAAAGTGCATTCAGTTATTTATTTAAGCATTAAACACACTGAGGTTTTTGTCCTCAATGTAGGTAAAACCATATTTGATGTAGTTGTTGTTATACCTGAGTTTCGCTGTGATTTGAGTATAAATTTTGGGGTCTTCTTTCATACTGTGAAATGTCTGGTGTTAATTAGCATCACAGCGCATTACTGCCACCTACTGTTGGGAAGTATGAATGGGCAGCGCTCAGCTCCATAAAAAATAAAGGACAGATTTTGTTTCTTAACATAATTTTTTGTCCGTACAAGGCCCACAACCCACTGAAAACAGGTTTGCGACCCACTTTTGGGTCACAACACACCAGTTGAGAATCACTGATCTAGTCAATATATCTACTTTTATTTTGAGCCTTCATTTCTAGTTTCTCTAAAGCTTCATGTTCATATTTATCTTTGTTTAATATCACTTTTTGACATTTCCAGGCATTATGACAGAGTTCACTTCAGTGTGTTGTTGTGAGTATGTGGTTCAGTCCATTGTTGTTTACTTCTTATGGCTGGAAAATCCAGTGTTAACAGATAAAGGTGAAGAAGCAGCTTTTTTAACACAGCCATCCAGGATCACTAGTGTTAGTTTTAGTGAAGTCGATAAACCCCAGGGGAGACTGAGGACAACAGCTGGTGTTATGGAGGTTGGCTGATGGCCAGGCTCCACAAAGTTTCTTGAGTCACAAGGACACACTTGGAAATGGTGAACTCCAGTACAAAATGTGACTTGGACGTGAGTGTTATGAAAATGTCCTTTAATCTTAATTTTTAATCTTTAGTTGAGTGTGAGACCTGTTTAGTGCAACTGACCTCAATACTATACCTAGATCTGGATCTTTTATGTGCATCTCAAAAATGGTTGGCTGGCATAGACACAAAAACTTTAAATACAGTCAAACATTATGTTACAACATAAAAATAAATATGACAAAAAAATATCAAGTGTATAGTTTAAACCAGTGGTTCCTAACTGGTCTGGCTTTGGGACCCACTATCACCCCTAAATGACAAGCCACAACCCAAATTGATGAAAGCTAAACTTCTCAAATATATTTCATGAAAAGACAGGGGTTTTTTAAAAACCTGAGATAATACAGAATATCACAGTATGCCAACACAAAAGACAAGTTTAATGATAAACCAAAATGACCACCAGGTGGCGATGGTAAACATGGAAATATTCCTTTTAACCCTAAATTAGGTCCATTTTAACCAAAACCAAAAAGTGTACTCAGTTAAAAATCAAACTTGCATTCAGTTACTTATTCAAGCCTTAATCATAAAGCTGACATAACAATTAGAACATTTCAGTAACAGCCATTTTTAACACAGTTGGTGTTTTCATGCAAAATTAACTCATAAAGACCCAAAGATCCACTGTCAACCTAAACCATCCACTGAAATAAAATGTTTAATACCTGCTGATCCACTAATACTATCAAGACATGTAAATAATTGTTGTAAAATGCAGTTTGTCGTCTTTTCATAGTCATCAGATATGACCCATTTGGACGTTCAGAGGCTCCGTAGTGAATGTGGAAACACCGTCATCTTCTACAACATTGATTCACCAGTAAAACCCATGGAGTTGAATCAATGACAGTGGATGGAAATGCTTGGTTTATGTTCAGTTATTGATATATTTTACTGAAAAAGTCACTTTTTCTTCAGTTTTCTGTTTTTTTTTATATAATAACCCTCAACTTTAATCTGAGCTTTAATGGACATCTACATGATCTGTGAAATACAGGAAAATACCTGATTTATACTGATAAAATACAAAATACATAGGATAATATTTTAAATAAATGGTGATAAATCACTTAAGAAAGGCTAGATATAGAGACATTTTCATTTGGGACCTGACACAAAAGTAGCGTTGGGTCTTTATGGGTTAATTCAGTTGATAAACTGCAACTAGTGTTTCTTAACATTATGTCTTGCTCAGTCAAAGGCCTGCGACCCACCGAAAACTGGTTTGCGGCCCACTTTTGGATCGCGACCCCCCAGTTGAGAATCACTGGTTTAAACCAATAGACGAATCATTTGGCAGAGCGAGTCACATGTTCTCCTCACTGTGCAGCTAATTTAAGCCGTTCGTATTTCGTTCCCCCTGAGCTGAGAGGCACATTCTACTTATAGTGGCATAAAAAAAAAAAACAACGTGAGCAGACAGACAGCTGCGTGTTGCCGCAGCAGGACTCCATCTAGGAAAGGAACTGTTGAAAGCACCGTTGCCCTCATTCTGTTATAAGCAGTGAGAGATACATGCTGCCGGCATTGGAATGCTAATTCAAATCTAAGGAGCATGGATCTCTCCCGTGTCTGCAGAGCCACCCGCTGATGGTCATTTGCATATTTTTTTTAGCTGTGATTTCTGACGTGGAATTAGATCGACTGTACTGTGGAACATCTGTGTGCTACGTGAAGTGAGATACAGATTGCATAATGGCTTCTAAATGTCACTGTTGACTCCCTGATAGCCTTAACGCACCGAACCTAACCCCGCGCTGTAGATGACATACATGCCATGTTGGACAAACGACGCCATTTATGAAATGACAGTAGAGATACGAGGATTCACAGGCATTTACAGGGTGCTCTATCAGAGAGTTACCGATCTGCGGAGATCGTAATGTTCTTTCCCTTTTCCCACTTTTCGCAATGAGATGACAATAAGATCATGTTAATTAATTTCTCCTATGTGCGGCTATAATGTGGTGTCATCTGTTCAGTGATATTGCCGTTCTGACAGCGGGGCTATCAGGCCGCGGACAAATCTTTCTGACGTACCACAGGGAACTAATGATGTTCCTCTTTCTAACTAGCTGTCATATCCCATTCTCTTGTTCACCACATGACTGATTTTATCCTTTTTTGCAGGTTCAATTGAGTATTTAAAGGTCGAATTGTATTTTCTAAAGAACAGAAATGGGAGAAATCAGTGCTAAATGTCAGACAGGAGCTATCAGGTTTTCTAATCAGCCAATACAGATCTTGATAGTGCGGCCCATTTTTCAGGCGTAATGAAATATTTTTTGGGTCGAACCTTACCTGTGCTCTTGGCAGCTTATTGATTCATCTGACAGTCGAATAAAAAAAATTTAAAAAAAACTGTATGATATGCTTATCAGTTATAGACTACAACGTCATCTGTAATTCATGAAAAGCCTTGAAATGAAAACAGCTTAAACAACATTGTGTTAAGCCAAACTACTTTGTGTCTGTACGTGGATGAACTGCATCGTTCTTCACCAAGACTTTTTCCTTAGGTGTCTGGTTGCACACTGCATTCTAATACCAACACTGACATTTACTGTTTAGTATGCTAGAAAAGAAATACGGATGTCCCAGTACACAAACACAGTATGCCAAAAATACTGGGATGTCCTGTCGTATTTTGCAGTATGCGAGCCAGCATGCTGTTGTGGTTATTCCCACCCATAATCATCTGAGCAGTAGAAGATACACTAACTGTGAAGCTGTAGCGGCGTTCCAAATCCCTTTACTACATTTTACATACTTTTACCTCAAATATACATTACTTTAAATTTCATGCAACAGACTGTGACGGATGTATGAGTAAGAGGCTCCATATACAATGTTATGATGGAGTAGTATGTGCTTTGTGAGGGCAGCTCCAACAAAAATGTACAGAGAAGAAAAAGTGTGTGATTTGGAAATGCTTGATCCTGTGTTTTGTGCAAATGAAATGATTAAGTAGAGATTGGTTTGACTAATAAGGGGTTATATGTAGTATAGATGCTTCAAACTCTCAACAGCAGTACCAGAACACGCTTAAGTCTACCAAAACCATCAAACTCACCAATGTTATCCAATGTATCTATAGACTGTATCACTCACTGAAATAAGATTGGGCCTAAAGCTCATTGTTTATACACATCTGTTATGGTATTATCAAGTTTTCGTTACCAAACTGAAACTCGTAACTCCATCTTAGAATCTTTACGTGCTACTGCTGCTGATAGTTTACATTATAGCTCTGTTAGCTTAGCTTCGCTCTTATACAACCACGGTAAAACCACACATCACGTCTATTTTCATCCAAACAAGCTCCTTCACATATTGAATTACAGAAGGGTGATAGCAAACAGGCTCAAAATTTCACTTTGACGAACCATATAAGGATAATCCATGCCTAAAACACTCAGCTTTGACTAAGCTAAGCATCACACTTTCCACTCAGTGATTTTCATTGTTGTCCATGTGGTGCTTTACTTTCTCCCATAACAATTATTTATTCCATGTGACAAATGCATACTTCTTTCTAGAACTTCTTGCAATACCCCCACTAGTATTGCAGTTCTATGACATTGCCGGACTGATTTAAAACTACAATATCAGGTGATTGACTCAAGTGAAAACAACTGTCTATCTCAAATTAAAGTCCTTACTGATGGTTAAATAAATAAATAACCCATGAAATATACTTTATTTGGATAATACACCTAGAGTGACATATCAGCTAATTAATACACATTAAAAACCGAATCTTATGCATTAATTTACTCACTGAAGCACATTCTATTTTTCCTCAAATAGATACTAAACGCATAATACAGCATACATATCAAACATAAGCTGGTAAAATGTTACAAATGTAAAATCGTCCAAATCAGTGACACTTGACAGTCGGTAGCCATTACTCACTTTCAAATCTGCCAACACAGGATATATATAAGATATGTAACAGTCCAAATATTTATCGACTGCACTCTATGATCACATTATGGCAGAACATTAGGCAGCTCACAGACTGCTATGTTGTGCATATGTTCTTATATTGCATTTTTATGACAAGATACCCAGGCAAAAACCCTCATTAAACATCCCTTCCAGCACAAAGAACATCAAGATTTCGCCCATAAAACTTTTTAGCGTTCCGCCTAACCACGTATTACACCTCCAATCGCAGATTGAAATGCCACACACCGTTTCTACTCCTGAAGTTGGAGAAAAGTCTGCTAGGTATTTTTTTTATTTCATTTTAAGACATAAAAAAAGAGGAAGAGAGAAGTGCAGTCTCATAAATGCAGATGGCAGCTAGACGGTAGAAAAGCGTTGCTGTTAGCCTGTGGAAAACCCTGAGAACAAAAGCATGAGCATCCATCAGGCTGCCGTTGAATAGAGCTCCCTCTGGGGAGCCAGGGCAAACAGGCCTCTCTTCTCTCTGTCTCTGCTGCAGCACTCGCTACATAATAAGGATAAGCCCTCCTAGCTATCCAACTGTGCACACAGAGTAAACAATTACATCTCTTTTTCATGCTAGGGAACAAGCTGGAAAGCTTCAGTTGGTATTCAGCTCCCACCTGGTATTAGAGAGAGAATATTGGAACGTCACCCTGACCTTGCTGGCAGAGATATCTAGGACTCTTTCATGTCTCGCGACGGGGAGAGTGACTATATCCACTGCACATAGTCATAGGCTAATTGTAGATTTGAATCTTGAGCCTGACCAAATGACACTCGGAGCTAGGAATACCAATTAAGCGAACACTGAGGACTGCAAAGGGAGTTGGAGCAAGAAGTGTTTGAGGAGCATTTGCTGAGCAGCTGTTTGGAATTGTTTGTTTTTGCAATGCATAAGTCATGAATGTTGAATTATCCAGTTGGTTACTGTGCAAAAACAATGTGGGCAAGTGGTGTGAGGGGGTGGAGTGGTCTCGGAGACTTGTGCACAGTGATAAACGAGTCCAGCTGGAGACGACACAAGCCTCCAATCCACTATGACTACAAACACACTGATAATCCACTAGTATTCTAGATATGACAAAATTCCAGGCATGTAAAGCTCATTCTCTATTTTGGCAATTCTGACTGTAGAATTTTGTTATGGTTGGAAGGGTGTAAAGCTTAGTGACATCTAGTGGTGAAGTATTAATTGCAACTAAGCAAATATCGGTCCACCCTCCATAATGCAAAGAATACAACAGGTCCATATTAAAACCAGTCAATTAAATTATATACAATTCAACACCTTTGTCATTGTTGATGCTCTATGAAATTTTAGAAAAGTTTAAAATATCCTATTAGGAAAAATAAATATACGTATAAAAACTCCACAAAAAAACCCAACTGTATAAAGAACACACATACTACCACATACTCAGTCAATCATGTGGCAATTCAGTTATAGCACAGTATTAATGATTTGGCATTGTGCTTCAACTTTTTACTGTTTTTATTGTGTCTCTAATCTAGGCTGTTGGTTAGTAAGTGTTTTTGATTGATTGTATGTGTTTTTTTTGTTTTTTTTTTCCCTGTTTGCAAATGCTTTTATTATATTAAACTGTAACAATGTGACTACATCGCTGCCATCTTGGCCAGGTCTCTCTTGAAAAACAGCCCCCCCACACCCCCACCAATGGTACCGGCCTATGTAAATAAAGGTTAAAAAGTAGAAAACAAAGACTAAATGGAATCAAATGAATGGGGGGAAATGGGGATGTTGACTCCTCAGAGGTCACGACCAAACCGAACATTCTTAGTAGGCCATGGTGATGCACCATAAAACTGCCAACAGTCTGGGTTATTATACTATTATTTCTATTCATGAGAGTATGAGAAATGGAAATAAGAAAACAAGTGTAAATTATTTGCTTTCAGTACCATGGAGTTGTTCATTTCTGTAATAACACTTAATAACTTTTATTGAGTGCATCTGCTGTTTCTAACCAGGGCACTAAATATCTTTTGGTGTTTGGGATCCAAATCCATTGACTGTTCTTTCTAAATTCATTTCATTTCTATTTCTGCAAACCTGGTCAGAAACAACACATTTTACTTTCATTTATCATTATAAGTGATATTTGCATGCATGAATGATACATTATTAATAGTTTTCCTTTACAGTCCATAAAAATATAGATACAGAAAAACAATTTTTAGATTTTCAGGGGATTTCCTGTCTTACTAAAAGGAGCCAAACTCCCGTCGGCTCACACCTTGAGGGAAAAACACACCTACCTCTAAACACTATGAAAGGCTTGGATATCAACAGGCTGTTGGATGTGTGTAACATCACAGCGTTGACCTTTTCACGAAGGTGGTTGAAGCGCGAGGCGGTGTTCAGACAAGTCCGCCACCAGGTGAAAACAATGTAAAAAAATGCGTGCAGCATGTACACGGGGAAAGGAGTGGAACGTTTATCCTCTGCAGCTATCCAAAAGCTCGGTTTTTGCAAAGTTTTTCAAAATAAGAGCAAAAACGGTCGTCTTTTGTGGATGTTATATACTCAGTTGCTCCGTTCAGACCTGGTCCTGAGGGATCCAATGCAGCTGAACACCTCTAATGAACACATTAAGGATGGCTTAACCCATAAAGACCCAGTGCTACTATGGTGTCAGTTCCCAAAGGACATTTTCTCTATATCTAACCTTTCTTAAGTGATTTATCACCATTTATTATAATATTATCCTCTGTATTTTGCATTTTATCAGTATAAATCAGGTATTTTCCTATATTTAATT
>JAPQRQ010000014.1:4330051-4341379 GCA_037367365.1 Apogon talboti | reverse complement strand
TTCGAGATGATTTGGAAAAGTATTCAATGAAATTTGTCAAAAAAGCAAAAAAAATGAAAATGCCATGATTGTATTCTCAATGTCAAGAAACGGTTTTGTCTGTTGTAACTGTCTTAAAATCTGTATCTGGGTAATACTCGCTCATTTGTTGACAAGTCATTGATGCTGGCAAAGTTCCTGAGGCAAGACAATTAATGTGTGTTCAACCATGTCTTCAGGCCAGGTAAAGTAGCGTTACAGCATTTTATACAAACATTACTGTTTTATTTTTAAAAAATATCAGAAATGAAAAATAAGGACAAATGAACAGATCTATATAACAGCCTATAACCCATTGATCATTGTGGGAACATAGTAATACAATACAGATGTATGGGCATAAATGGAGGGCTATCATTTCAATAACATGACCTGAAACATAGTCAGCTTAAATACAAAAGATTTTACATACATATTCACCCTAGTCCCGCCTCTTTATTTTATCACTCTCAGGCTTTCTTTTCTTTGTCTCTTCGGACCACACCCTTACCCTCTTTGCTTTTCTTGCTGCTTCAGTCATGACCGTTAGCCTATTTGTAGCTGTCCTTCACCCGTAACTTCGTTTACCTGTCTCGTCTTTTGAAGGTGGAGGGGGGGATGTGACATATGCCGTAAAGCAGTCCAGTTTTGTAGTTCTTTCCGTGTAGGGCTTACAACCCATACCAGAAGTTGCATAGTGCCAGTGCAGACGACACAGACGCTCTAGAAGTGTAATTGAACCTATCATGAGTTGTTGTATGACCTAAATGACCTTGAAAGTATAGTTTGAAGGCTGACAAACTCCATAGTGTTGCTTTAATATGAGAAATGCTTGTATCATGTTACTGCATCAAGGGTTGCTATGGTTTTCTTCAGACTGTGCAGAACTCTGCAGCCAAAAGTCACACACTCATCTTGCATCACCCGCATTTTTTTTTTTTTTTTTTTTACTTACACTCCCAACTCACTGCCATCCAAACAGGCCTCTTTGATCCGCTGGTTTTTAGGGCTTCGAGCTGTTTCCAGAGTCCCAACTAAAGTCAAATCACTGGACTGTTTATTTTATGGAGCCTTCGCTTCGGAACTATCCTCCACATAGTATTCACTCGACTGCTACGACTTTTTTCAGCAGTTTTTTAAGCCCTCTCTTCAAACTCATTTTTATAGCCATACTTTTGTGCCTCAAATGAGTCTTATTTGTTGTTGGAGATTTTAAGCTTATCTTATACTCCAACCTGTTCTACCTTTGGGATGATTTATTTGTGAATCTCTGGTGTAAGTCCAAGTACAGTAATTTGGTGCCTGTGTTTGTCTGTAGAGAGCACTTTATTCTCCTTGAAATTTTTATTTTTTAGAGTTATTATCTGTATTTCTACTGCAGGAAGACTCGGTACTTTTCATTCAAATCTGTTTTTTTTGTATTTTTTTTTCTTTTTGATTTTTAAAAAACAAAAATACAGTTACATACTTACAAAACAAGACAATATCATCAACTCACAATGACAGGACCAAAGACAACAGACATACACATGGACAGAAAAAAAAAATCTATCTTATAAAACATTTTACTTCTTTTTTGGATCCAGTAAGTTATTCAAATCTGTTTTTTTTTTTTTTTAAGTTTACTCCTCATTGTATCATATTACATTTAAGTGTTGAAAAACACCACTTTAAATGTCACTGAAAATGTCAGTAAATGAAATTATTTCACTTTCAAAATTAAAAGCACTCCAGCAAAATTTCACACTTTGCCGTCACTTTCCTCTCCTTAACAGACTCTTTGTCAATGATAGCTAATGTTATTTTACCACCTTCTTTGGCATAAAAAGTGCCAAAGAACACAAGAGACTTCATTCCTCACACCATTTTTTTTTCCTCTTTTTTTTTTTCCATCCTGCTTCACATTTCTTCACAGATGGAGTTAAATTATGCAGCACAAACTACTTGGAAAATAGTGTCCACAGAATGACGGGGTGGAGAGAGCTCTTTTTGTTGCTTTCTCGCTCCTCATATATGATGGGACAGCTAGTCACACTTTGCAACCGGGCTAGAGAGTCATGTAGAGAATGTATTTGTCACAGTGATAAACTAAATTAACCACACTAGTGTAAAAAAAAAAAAAAGAAAAGAGGCTCGTCTTCATACCTCTGACTCTCTCCTCTCCATCTTGCGTTGTGCTTGCATGTGTGTTTATTAGATTATCTGATTATCATCTGCCGACACGATACAATATACTTCCTCGTTTCAAAAATAGTGACAGTGGAAGAAACCAAAGGATCCACAAGCTGTACATCTGAAATCTAAACCACTTTGATATGGATTTCTATCACATGCTCATATTCCACAGTTTTCCTCCTATCAGCAAACACTTGCCAGAGGACAGGACAATACTTCCTGTGAAGCTCAGATAACCTCGGAGTAGAAATGAGAGGGTTTCGCAACGCTGGGAAGAAAAAAGAAAGAAAGAAAGGAGAAAAAAAAAAAAGCAGACTGATTATCTCTTAAATGTCATGTTTCCATGAATGAGTCACAGCGGTGGCTCTTTCTCCTGACGATGGCCACTGATAACGCTGTGCAAAATCTCAGCACCGGAGCACATTTGCATTCTAATAAGCCACCAACTTGCCGTCCGCCTTTTTGCTTCTGTTACTATTTTTTTTTTGTCCTCAAACTTTCAGACAGAAAACAAATTGCATTTCAGTCGAGACAGAGAGGTGATAATCTACGCATTCAGAGCAAGTCGTTCACTTTGAGGAGCTGACGTTTTATTTCATACCTCACTGGTGGCTTACAGCTGTAAAAGGGACTCTGTACGGCTCTACATGCGCTCTGAAGTATCTTGTCATGCTAAAGGACAATCTGCGAGGAACTTGCCAAAAGAAAATGTTAAGTCATTACTACGCATGGTTAGGTTGCGCCATGGTTTAGCATATTGCAGTGCAAGCAGTGCTCATCGGGCTTGGAAAAGTGATGTGTCCTCAGCAGGAAGTCTTACAGGTAGAAATAATAACCGCTGGGATCTGTCAGAAGGATACGACATTCAGAGAAGAGATGTACGTGACATATTGAGATTTAGTCCACTGATTAAACAGAGGGTTTGAGTTCTTTAAAGGGCCCACATGTAGTATTTATACTTTAAAATATTTTGTAAAAATGACCTAAATTATATTTAGCCCTTTATAGGGCACCCATTGAAAGACTCTGAAATTCAAAGTTTCAACCTTTGTGCTTCCTCGTCCGTTGCCGTGACAACAGTCTCCCTCCTCTTGCCGTAAAACACCCGAGCAGAAAGTAAACTCATGCGATAAAACAACTGTTATAAGATAATACACTGGGAAAAAATCACTCATATTCACTATTTACAGCTTTATAAAACCTCTCTGAATCACTGTATAGAGTTAAAATGCTTCTTGACCTCACTGAGGCACGGGATTGACCCATATTTAATGTTTGCTGAAATTACCAAAAATAGTCACTTGCCCGATAAAGGGTTAAAGTGTTTAGATTAAAGAACTCTGAAGTTCTGCCAAAGATGTCAGTGTATTGGATTATAGAGATATGAACTGAGTATATTTACACCAATGGGATATTTATGTGACCACTAGAGGGAGTAGTGAGTCACTCTGCTGGTCTGCCAGTGATGAAGTTTGTGGATGCATATACTGTATGTTCTGGTGCATTAGTTTGGAATATCAATACTACATAGAGCCCTGTTAAACTGTACTTTTTCTAAAACTCCATGACACTTTGAAACGTACACAGTGATGTCAATTATGTATGATATTCATGCTTAAATTGCTAACAAAGGCCATTAAATAGCTCAAGTGTGAAAAGTTTGCTTAACAGAACTGACGGATAAATATAGATTTGTGCTCTTTAAAATAATTAAACTCCATAAACTTTCAGCGCAGACCTTTTCGACAGATCATCCGTTGCCGAAAGTGAAGGAAAACAAGTTCATTCTATAATGGTTAAGGTTACAAAAACAGCTATTTTAGAAAACTCTGTATAAAATGAACAGATACTAAATTAAGTGTTTTATTTGACATCGTGGTGCACTAAGCCCCCTGCACACCTACAGTCAACCCACACGGCTGTTCAATTTAGCCTGATTAGACTTCCCCTCAAGGCCATGTGTTTACGGTTTGTGCTTGATTAGCGTTTCCCTGTCTCTCCTCCAAACCAGACTTAGGATTTAACTTTACTCATTATCGATTTGACTGATTGGGTTAGGTAAACACCTAGAATCCCAGATCAGCAAGGTCGAACAAATGGCGTGTAAGAGTGCACAAGATTTCAGAGAAGCACCTTGAATTTGACTGTAATCCATCAGAAGTGGAGAATATTATAAACATGTAAAGAGTTTGGTTTAATTTAAGCAACATGAGTGTCTACGGAGGAGAGTTAAAATCCTGTTACTGTATGGTGGAAACGTGTTCCAGAACCAGACTAGTGCAGCTTTATAAGTACTAAGTTGGTTGGCCTCCATAACGTTTAACATGCAGTAGTATCTTTGGAAATGTTTGATAGAATGGACTCAAGGATGAGCAGGATGTCTGTAAATTCATATCAATCATTTTTTTTTTGTTGTTTGTTTTTTTTATAATTAGCAAGACCTGTATTTGCAACCTCCTGACTCCATTTAACTCTTTTTGGAGTCATTAGCCTAAGGGTTCAAGTTACATTTTCCAGCAACACTATTTTTTATTTCTTGTGTGCAATTAGGACATTAAGAATATTATGTTCATCCATCCTTTCACATTTTATAACCAATTCATGTGGAAAACTAGAAAATTGCAGTGGAGTTAATGTACTTTTTTTTCTTGCCATTGTGCAGTTTTGTTTATTGTAACTTGTAACTGATATAAATACATGATTATATACAGATTAGAATGGAGTATTATTAGACACATGATTAAACTTACGGTGCCTGTAAGAATATTTCAAACATATCATTAGTATAAGAAATAGGTAAAAACAAAATTAAAAAGCTTGTTTAAAAGGCCTGAATGACACTATAATACAGTACATCCTCAATGCCATCAACACCATTAATTCTAGGTTTGTGTCCGGAATAAAATGGATTTTCCTGATATACAATAAAGATTTCATATCATACATAAAGGTTTCACATCTTTATACTTTGAGTTTCATTTTTCAGTCCTTTACCTGTGCTGTTCAGTTTAGGGGAAGGTGAATAAAGTGATTTACAGCATAATATACATTTAAGAATGAAGTGAAGCAATGCATCATTGTAAACATGAATAGACCAGGAGCTTCAACAGTATTTAATATACAAAAAAAAGTCAAGTTTAGCTCATATTTAGATTAATTTATTTTGGTTTAATTATGCTGTTTGTGAAATATTGTAGAAAACTGCACCAATCACTGTATTTTAGTTAAATAAATGAACGTATTCCTCTCTGTTTACTGTAAATAGGGCTCAAACATACAGGCTGCGCTGTTGTTGACTGTTTGGACCTGGAAATGTGTTTTACTGCACCGTGCTGTCAGGCTTAACAGGTGGATGAAGAGGATCTGTGGTCTGGACAACAACAGAATATTGTTAACTGTTGTGCATCTAAAAAAAACCCACAGCTTACATTCATACCTTTCACTTCACTGAACTGAAATTCACTGAAGTCTAAGTTTGGTTATATAGCAGGACAGAAAAGAAGGACATGAAAGCATGGGGTGGTGTCTAGCTGCTGGAAAGACAGGAATAAGTGTATTTTTGGGATATTCTATTGGTTAAAGTAGCAGGACTGAGTAACCATCCTGCTTCAAAGCTGCAGCATCGCACATTTGCATACATGGTTTCTCGTCGGTCATTAGCGCCTCCTTCCTGGTTACATCACACACACTGTAAAAGACTGCAACACCTCTTTCTTGGCCAAAAATGTTCGACTCTTTCAACCGCCGGCCCTGACACAGTGATCACTGTAACATGAAAAATGCTTAACTGCTCAGTGTGCTGCCGTTGTTTCATTCTTGCTAACGCTGCTGCTGAATTGCTGCACTGCATGCATTTTATCTGTTCACACCACTACTCACTTGCAGAGACAGTGCTCCAAGGGCCTTGTGGGTAATTTGCATTGATTGATTGATTGCATTGATTGTTCTGTGTTCTCCCATTTGCTGCCAAGTGAGAAATTACAGCTTTAATGCCAAAATAAACTCCACGTCTTTCAGAAACTCCATTCAGTACAAGTACCTTCTAATTATTTTCGGCTCTATTTTACTTTAACGCATAAAGACCCAGTGTTACTTTTATAGCAGTTCCCAAATGAATTTTTCCTCTCTATTTAGCCTTTCTTAAGTGACTTATCACCATTTATTACAACATTATCCTCTGTATTTTGCGATTTTTCAGTGAAAATCAGGTATTTTCCCCATATTTAATTCACTGATCATGTAAATGTCCATAAAAGCTCAGATTAAAGTTGATTGTCATAATATCAGAAACAGACAAAAATGAAGAAAACATGACTTTTTCAACAAAATATATCATTATCTGAACAAGTGTGTCCATCCACTGAGGTTGATCCAACTCCATGGGTTTTACTGATGAATCAGTGTTGTAGAAGATGACGATGTTTCCACGGTAACAGTGGAGCCTCTGAACGTCCAAATGGGTCATATCTGATGACCATGAAAAGACGACAAACTGCATTTTACACCAATTATTTACATGTATTGATAGAATTAGTGGATCAACAGGTATTAAACAGTTTAGATCAGTAGATGGTTTTGGTCGTCAGTGGCTGTTTGGGTCTTTATGGGTTAATTTTAACGTCAAACCGATGCCGTAGTGTTCATCCGTTGAATGTTAGTGGAAACAATTCACATATTGAGGCTAAGTATGCACTCTCTGGGTTTTTATCTTCAAAACTGATTAACAGCCGGCAGGCACAAACTGTTAACAGCTCACACGGGAGTTCTCACATTGATTAAAATTTCGCTCTTGTTTTTGAGTCATTTGTCTACGCGAGCACCTCTGTTAATGTAGTTTAAATCATTTAGCATTAGAAATGGCTGAGTAATTACAGCAAAAATGATTATTGATGATTCATTCATCGGCCTGTTGTTTGCAGGCTGAGGGCGGGTATATAAAGTACAAAGTGTGAGGTAAATCTGCTGAATAACTGATGATCGATATCCCCTTGGCTGTGACATAAAACATATGTTTTTCCAAGCTGATGGCCGCCTATAGACCGCAGTCCACTGTGGGATTTTGCAAGAGCTGATTTCCATTTACACTGAAATTGGGTGAACAGTAGTTTGTAATTGTAACAGCAAATTATTGTGTGATCACTCGAGCTGTCTCCTGAGCTGCTGCGAAGCAATTAATTATAAATTCATGTTTGTTATAGTGATTCCAGACAAAAATAGGAAGACCATGTTCATAAATATTTAATTAAGCAACCAGGAAATTGTGGTGGCAGTAATTACTGACGGACGACAAAGCACTGTATCGGTGTCTTAGCCAGCCACTAAAACAGTTTCTGTACGCCATCTGGCAGTGACGTGACGAAGACTTGTGAAGGAATAAACAATTACAAGTATAGAATGACAAAGGAGGAGCAGCAATGACATTCAGACTCCTACAGAATAATGTTGAGTGGTCATATCCAACTAATATGCACTGCAGGGAATACAGAACTGTCCAAGTTCTTTTTTATTAATAGAAATAGGATAGAGAAAAGAAGTGCAGAAATACATTCCTGATTTATGGTTAATCCAAAAAAACCTGCAAATATACCAAGTTAGCACTAATTTGTATAGAAGATGAGAGGAGAATATATTAGTTTTACCAAATTGCTGTGTTTACATGTGTTTACCTATAATTAACCATTGTTTTTGGCCCCTTATTATCATATTACATACAATTAAGTCTAATATTAACCCACACATTTCCTAGTGATAATTTCCCATGTTATTACAGACCTGTAATGTCAAATGTTACTTTGGCCAACATCAGTCTATACAGTCAACAACATGTTGCTGTTGTATTTTACTGCAGATTGTGGATATGTACAAGCTCTATGGTTATGAACATATAAGACCTGTTAGTTTAATCAGATGCGTTCACTGCCCTTGAGTCAAATCTGTTGATGTTCTTAGTTATAGGTAGTTTTTGTTTTTGTTGCCTCAACAGTTTTTATTTAATACAAAAATCTGCACAAGGTTACATTAGTGAAAACCGAGTTTGCAGTTAACCTGAAAAATCTATTTTTGTCCCAAATATTCACATAACAAACCGAAGCTGATGGGCTCATATCCACCGGCGGAAATTTCTGCAGTTCGGTATTGAGTATTTAGTATTTGCTAAATGAAAGATTCTTTTTCTGCCATTTCATTCTGACTTTTAATTATTTTACTAGCACTTCCTGTTATCATTCCAGGGTAACTGGAGTACTGCAAGGTATCTGTTCACTGGGCTGTAGCGCTGACTGTCGTGCCAGTTCCTGCAGATATCAGCATGTGCTAAAAGTGTTTAAATGTTAAACATAATGTACAGGCTGTGGGGATAAAGTGATAACATTCTGCCCTGTGCACACAATGATATTTTCATTTGAAGAAGCTTTTTTTTTTTTTTTTTTTTTTTATTCAGTTGCTTTAGTCTTGCCGGAGCCTCTGAAGCATGCACAAAACAGAGGGTAAATAAATAATAAAACAGAAAATCAATGAGCCACATCTAGACAGACACAAGCTATTTTCGCCTAGATTGTTATTCTCTGTTGGTATTTACAAAACTTCCAAAGACCACAGTGGGTCTAGACTATGAGCCCAATTATGGTTAGCCTGTTAAACCCTTTGCCATTGATTTCTTTTCAGGCTCCATGTGCCAGTCCTGATGTGGGTGTGCTGAGCTAGAATCCGTTCCCCCGAAAGACTCTGAAATGGAAAGCCTTGTTTCAGCCTCTCTGCACCAAATTAGATTGCGTCCTTGTGTCAAGGGGAGTTGTTTGTTTTTGTCGAGTTTCTCTTTGTTGAAAGGTCAAATGAGGAGGCCTAGGAGTGTCCCGGGCAGCCTTTTGTCACACATTATTTATGGGTATTCCACAACAGATGGGTCCAGCAGAGGCCTGTGCTATACTGTTGATATATATAAGGCTATTCTCCCTCTCTGCCAAATTCAGTACGGGTCAAAATATGAACGAGCCTACCGGACTGTAACTGTAAGGAAAAGAATTAATGTGAAAAAGTACACAAAGGAGGACAAGTACAAAAAAGAAATTTAAAAAAAAAAAAACAAAAAACAAACAAACATGAGAAGTTCAGAAATTTTAACCCATAAAGACCCAGTGTTACTTTTAGGTCAGTTGCCAAATACATTTTTCTCTATATTATTCCTTAAGTGATTTATCACCATTTATTATAATATTATTTTCTGTATTTTGTGTTTTTTTTTCAGTGAAAATCAGGTATTTTCCTGTATTCAATTCACTGATCATGTAGATGTTTATAAAAAGTCAGATTAAAATTGAGGGAAACTGAAGAAAAAGTGACTTTTTCAGCAAATATATCATTAACTGAACATAAACCAAGTGTGTCCATCCCACTGTCATTGATCAAACTCCATGGGTTTTACTGGTGAATCAATGTTGTAGAACAGTGGTTCTCAAACTTTTTACAGTGGAGTAACCCTTGAAATATACTTTTTTAGCCAAGTACCCCCAACTCTTGCTTAAAAATCAGGCAAAATTTGTTCCTGTGCCACTTTGTAAACAAACAACATATACTTAACTGTAATATATTATGAGTAAATTTTGTGTGAAAACTATAAACTGAAAAGAGTCCTCTTTCATTGATAAAAAAATTAATTAATTGGTCGTTAATGGAAAAAATGAACCTTTCATCAATAAAAAATAGTTACTTAATTACTCAAACTCATCTTGAAAAATATAAAGTAGAAATGTTCTTAAAATGTCATGGCTCATATCTGATGACCATGAAAAGATGACAAACTGTATTTTACACCAATTATTTACATGTATTGATAGGATTAGTGGATCAACAGGTATTGAACGGTTTACATCAGTAGATGGTTTTGGTAGACAGTGGATGTTTGGGTCTTTATGGGTTAAGTGAAAAGTAGAGCAAAACAATCCGGGTATAGGACAGTTTGGCACGGCAGATGCTGACTGGATGCTTTTTTTCCCCATCGGCAGCCGAGAAGGTGGTGGAATAAATCAGTGTCAAACTCTGAGCTAATGTGCGACACGTGATGGTCAGTGACAGTATGAGTGATGACTGCATTATTGAGCTATAAACTGCAGTCTCAGTTTGACAATAGTAATGGTGTGCTTCCTGGACAGATTTTTGCCAGGCGTGAAAGGAAGATATATGTCAAACTTATCAATATACCTACAGGATGCTGCGCTAAAGGAGAGAGGGGGGAAAACAAAGGTTATTTTTTTGTTTTTTATTGCAGTTTCAAATATCGAGCTGGTGAATCTAGTTAAGCTCTTATTAAATGGGAATCTGATTTGAGATAAGAGAAAATACTGTAAATACACAAAAGAATCAAAAGTCCATTAACCCTTTCATGCACGAATTATAAGAACCTTAGTCAAGATTTTTTTTCCTGAGCGTTTTTATTCTTCTTTAGGCATGAAAAAAACAATGTGATTGAAATTTTTTTAATGAACCTATTTTTCATGGAGTTACACAAATGTCCACTCAGCTGGACACCATGTGTTTAATTTTTGAAGCAAAGAGGCATGTATTTAAAACGCTATATCAGAAAGTGATATACTGTGTGAAAACTATGAAATAAAAAAGTTTTTCATGCAGCTAATCTGATGTTTTCTCACATTTTATCATTCTATAATACTAGTCATGAGATAATATGCAAAAAAGAAAAAAAATAACTTTTTGTTAAGGAAACTGTTAATTACAGTCTAATAACAATTAGCAATTGATTTACAGTCAATCATGTTATTGCAGATCAGGTTAATCAAGAACAAAGTTACAAAGGTGCATTAGCGTCTACTGTGTTGGCTGATATCCAACTAAAACAACAAAACCCATGAATATACCAGAGAACAGCAGTAGAATAGCTACGCCACTGTAGTATCCTTTTAAATGTTGTAAAAAAATAAAATAAAAACACCAATTGAGGGATGAACTAACTATGAGAAAAAACAAAACAAAAGTAATTTACAACCGGAAAAGTAACACAACATATTTCTATCAACACATAAAACAGAAGTGTCATTAATTTTGCTGCTGAATGCATCTGTTGTTTTGTGTCCTTATAATTTCCTCTAATTGCAGCAGAGTATTTTATAAGTAATTACAGCT
>JAPQRQ010000014.1:4309580-4323931 GCA_037367365.1 Apogon talboti | reverse complement strand
TAACCTCAAGTGCCACCCCAAGATTTTAAGTGTCCCCATCTGGCCACCCCTATGAAAAATTTCTGGAGGTGCCACTGCATGATAGACTTCTGAACATTTTCTCAAATAATTTTAATTCTTAAGTTTGTGTGGGTGTATGTATATATATATGTGTGTGTGTGTGTGTGTGTGGTTTTATACTGTAGGTGTTTATATGTAGTTATTTGATACTTACATATATGCATACATGTCAGAGTGGGTGAGTTTCTTTGTATAGGTATATGTGTATGGGTATCAGTGTAGGTACACATGTGGGTTAGTGTATAGTGGGTGAGTGTGTGTGTTCGCTATTAAATAAATACGTGTTTGTGTATGTATGTATGAGTGGAAACAGATAATTGTATTGTATTGTGTAAATATCTTGAATTAAATAAAGATTTATTTAAAAAAAAAAAGAAATAGCGCACACAATGCCGCGGGTCTGCATTTTTTTCAAAAAGGCAGCATATTTAACGCAATAATAGCATATTTCTGCGCACAATACAATACAAAGTGATGGGCTGACATGATTTCATAATTCTCATATTTTTTTCACATAAAGTTTAAAAAATACAGCTCATTTGCCAACAAAAATATCTGCTAGACAGAGCAGACCAGTATTTAGCTCCCCCATGCAACTGTGTGTTGGAACATGAGAGAAAATTGACGCTGGAGCCACTTTAAAAAAAAGTTATGTTATATGAACATAAAAGCCTCACTTTTTTCACAGGAAGCAATTATTTTATTTTTAACACTTGTGACTCAGGAATGTTAAAGCCGTGTTAGAAAATAAAGAACTAAAGCATAACCAGTCCTTTCTGGGATGTAGTGCATGCTCCGTTCTTGTACGTTTGAGGGAGAAGAATCCGTTTTTTTTAACGAAACGCATGTTTTTCCAGTTCCGCATATTTTCGCTACTTTGTTGCAAATTCCTGCAACCACATTAAATCACATAAAAACCCCACATATTCCATCGCATAATCAAGGATTTTTGCCGGCATTTTTCTGTTTATAAACACTGTTAAATATGCATATTCTGTGTATTTTCTGAATAACTATACACCATTTACAAAGAATCGGTGTGTTTTATGAATAGTCATTCAGCAGAGAGGCTTGCATTTCGAAAAAGACTGATGGAAATGGCGATAATAAATACAGGGGTCACGGTCAAAGCGCTTGGACATTCTGTAAAAATGATGTTTTGGTGACCCCGGATTATCGTGTCAGGACGAGATCAAAAGCTGTTAAGAAATGAGAAATGAGATAAGTATTTTTTAAACATAATTTCATACAAATACTAAAGCAGAGTGAGTTGAACGCTGAACACGGAGACCGGGGATCTGACTTGGAAGGAGTGTGAAGTGTTTCTTAAAGAGGTCTGAGCCTCTGATTAAATATGGGGAATGGGTCGATATTTTGAGTTCGTCGCCCAATGTTTAATGCAATATTTTTTTTTTTACATTTTGGAAAATATTCATGCATTTTCTCACCGAGTCTTACAGCTCAGCTCACAAGGGGGAAGGTGGAGTAAGAATAACAACCAAATGGAATGGGTGAAAACACAATTACATATTTTAATGAGCAGAATTTACAATCAATAAGAGAAAATCAGCTCAGACAGGCTGTTATGGTGAACCAATGCTGCTCAAAACAAAAGGGAGAATAAATGTAAAAGAGGACTGGTAACATTAACACGTCCAATTCTCTAATAAACTGAACCTTCCTGTTTTGCACTATCCAAACCTAAATACCTACTATCACTGAGACAAAGCAGAATCACTTAAAGTAAATGTAACGTAGTGCAGAAACTACAGCTTGGCCCAGTTTCCTGGAGCAAAACAAGTGCTTCACCAACAACAAAATCAACAAAGGTAAAAGCTACAACACATCACCGAGAAGTGAATCCAATACCGAATCCAGAGACGGTGATGAAGTTTGACTCCGTGTTTAAAACAGGTGCAAGAGATAGATGCAATCTTGATCGGAGCAGAGGACTGGGGGAGCCGATCCAATCTGTCACGATGGCAGGTGGATATCAGAGAGACGACTGAGTACGACAAGTACAGGCGGCAATCACCGTCAGGAGAACACATACTAATCTGCATACATGAAACATCTGAAAGGGAGGAGTCGCACAGGAGGAAGAGGTGCAAGGATAGGAGGATAGCTCTACAGTCAGATGATGCCGGAATGGACTGCTGTGATTGCTTATTGTGTTGTTATCCACGGCTGTCGCCAATACTCTGTGACTTTACTGTATGGACAATGTTGTCAATTTCTGCCTATATTTGATTAAAACTCTTAACAGATGAAGAATAGAATAGAATAGAATAGAATAGAATAGAATAGATCTTTATAGTAACTGTCACAGGAACAATGAAAATCAGTTTCCAAAGTACAAGCCAAATGTTAAACATGACATTTCAGAAGAAAGAAATTTCACCTATTTCAACTATATTAATCTGACAGCTTTGTGTACAAATGGTCTAAAGAGCTAATCTATAATGTCAAAATAATGATTTTCCAATCAATCAATAATAATAATAAGAATAATAATAATAAATTCCATTTATAAAGCACTTTTCATTCAATGGAATTTAAAAATTCTACAGATAAAAGAAAGTCCTATATTAAAAATAAAATACTACAAGCAAATTTTTATTTGATTCAAATTTAAATTTTATTTATATAGCACCAAACCATAAATTATCTCATGATACTTTACTATTAGAGCTGGTCTAGACCAGACTCTTAATAAACCAATTCACAGACACTCAACAGGATCCTTTCTGTTCTGCTTTCACAGTTTTTGAGTTAGTTCTCCTCAAATAACCCGGGGACACATTCTGGGTCTACCCCACCGTCCCCCATAGGTAGCCGGTATAGGCTCTGGCACCCCCACGACCCTCATAAGGATTAAGCGGTTCAGAAAATGGATGGATATATAGTGCCAACTCCCAGTACTTTCCATTTTCTTTTATTTTGAAATACCCATTAGCCTGATACAGGAAGTCGGATATTTTGCTTTTGTTTTATGGAGCCATATTTTCATCTCTATTGACTTTTCCACCATTAAACCTCTGCCAAATCAATGGACCTGATGAATGAATGAAAAAACATTAGTCAAAACAATAGCAAAATAATGTTAGTCACCAACTAAAAGATACAATACTATGTATGTAAGGCTCAGCAAAAACCTTTTGTTGTATTAAGATATGTAGCTAAGCTAACATTATTCTGGTTCTGGTTCTATGCTTAAGGCACAAGGAAGGAAAAGATCGGTTTGACATGCAAATGAGTATCAGTCTATGAACCAGGAAACCCAAACATCACTGACTTTCATTACTTGAGATGAAATCCCAGACACTTTTTTTTTTTTCGAAGTTGCTCCTGCATAGGAAAAAAAGTCATACCTAGAAACTTGATTGTGACTCCACATATTTTAAATAAATGATAGTTCACCCTTTGTCTCTGCTGATACAAATAATTTATTCGTGCTACTCCTTTTTCCTTTCTCCACAGTGCCTGTCAAACATTTCCTGCACTGTGGGATAAAGTTAAAATTATTGAAAAGCAAGCTTCAGGCATTTATTCCGGTGCACCTTTTCATCCAGGCCTGCTCCACATGGTCAGTGAGGGCTGGTTTTAAACCCACACTCACCAAGGAAAGCAGAGAAAGATTGAAAGAAATAGTAAAAAGTAGTAAGAAAAATATCGCTTCCACCATGGGAATTTGCAGATGCTGGAAATAACGTTCATTCAACTCCCACACAAATAAAAATAATAGTTAAGTGGACATTATGCTTTTTTAACTGCATGGGAGAAGACGAAGAAAAGAGTCAAATACTCACATAACATTATAGGTCACATTCAGTTTCTTATACATTTCAGCCTTGCACACATTTTTAAAGCTATAATATAAAAACTATATGCGTACCAATATTGTATCTAGCAAATGATCCATGTTGTATATTTGGTCGACTGACATACGCTCTACATATGCTTACATTATATCAACAGTTTCCTACAATATTTCGACGTCAAATAGAGTAAAAAGATTTAGAGATTTTGACTGATTCTTTTGCCCCAGGACAACCAAGGAAATACTGCACCCATTTCTCACAAGTCACATATCTTCTGAACATTGTGGCATTAAAATGACATTTTAAAGACACATAGATCAGAGGAAAATTGGATTTGAGGCCTGTCTCTGTCTACAAATACAAGACATGTCAACACCAATCTCCTTGAAAATACGTGAGAATTATGACAAAATAATATTATTGCCAGAAAAAAAATGCTATTATTTTATTATTATTGTATAAAGACTTTATTTTCATTATGCATACAGGATTTTCTTATCTTGTCCAGTAAACTAAGAATGGACTGGTTGGTGACTTGTGTGGACTTGGCTGGCAAATATCCTGAGATGCATTTGGTGCTACTGTCAACTTAAGACTTCCATTCTTAGGAAGTCCATTCTCTGGGACCGTTCTTACCAAGACCGAACTTGGCGAACTTGATATTGAGAAAAGCCCTCAGTCTCTGCATCTTGTTCATCCTAATACCTATAGCACCTAGCATTAGCACTTAGCATTAGCACATTAGCAGCAGTGAGCTACCATTGGAGGCGTTCAGGGACCAATTCCAGGTTTTTATGAGTATGTTTGTCAATTTTTAAAAAGCATTGTGAACCATTTCGTAGTGTATGATGCATCACCTTTGTATATAGAGAATCGTCTTTGAATCCATTCCTACATATATTTTTTCCTGAGAAACTCCTAGTGTTGGAAGTTGTATAGGCCTACTGTGTATTCCGGCAATGTGCTCAACTAGTAGGCCTCATGAGTCTAGGATAGAAATGTTAAAATCAAACAGAAACTTGGAGTAATTTTTCAAAATGTAACAGCTGAGTATTTAATAAGGCTCTTAATTTGCGATTCAGAGTCTGGACTTGAGCGATCGTCTGTCCTGTCTCACGTCAACCTGCCACGCCACCTCCAGACCCAGCGTGATGCGCTAAAGTCAAGCAGCGGGCTTCATCAATCATGACGCCGTTGTAATCAAACGGCAGAATTATGAAAAATGGTGCCTGTCATAACAACGTGCCTCGGTGTGCGGGATGCTGCTGAGTGTCACAAGGAGAGACCACTTCCACTTTATCAGAGAAGCTCTTCGTCTTAGATTTTAGGACTCAATGCAAGATTAAATTACTGGTTAAAATGCAAATTTTTCACAGTGCATTCCCAGAACATCCCAATCATGAATGAACTCGATGTGAGTGACAGAGAATTAGATCTAGAGAGGATGGAGTGTAGTAAACAACTTTACTTCAAGCCTTGCTGCTACCACAACTATAAATCACTGATGCTCCTTTACTTTTTTTTCTGCGTGACTCCACAGCATCTGTAATCTGCCTCTTTTGTCAGGCTGCTGAGCTAAGCTTATTTGTGCGTTAAAGCCCAGCCCTCCCAAAGAAATTAGCAAAACATAATCTCATAAATATAATGATTTTTTTTTCCAGCCAACTGTACCGACATACAGGGATGGGCAATTAGGCTTAAAGCATTTTCATGATTAATTACTTTTATGTGGTGTTAGTTCGCCACATGAGACAACATATTCAGATTTATAAATGCAGTTAAGGACTGCAGGTTTGCAAAGAATAAATATTCACAAAAGGAGAACATTTTCAGTCCAAATATTTCAAAGTCTGAGTCTAGTTTTGTTTTGGTCTAAACCACTGAGAAAAACTTACAACTTTACTTTTAAGCCACTTTAGAATATGTTTGATTAGGTTACACACAGGAGATTGTGAACAAAGCTAACATGGACATACAAGAAAGTGTACATTGGACATAAAATTGATTATTTCTCTGCTGTAAGATGCCAGATTTGTTTGTTGCTGCAAATATGATTATATATGGAGAGCCAAAGTAACTACATACATGATATTAACACTGGAAAAAATACAGAGGCTAATAGCAAGAGATGTAATGTGCCACCATATACGCATATGATGATGTTCAGCACTTTAAAATATAATATTCCAAGCCAAAAAAGTTGCAGTTTGCAGCAAATATAGTAAATAAACATTTTTGTCTTCTACAGCTGAATGGACTGCATCTCTTGTCACACATGCATCAAATCTGACAGACAGACTGACTTTATTGAGCCCAAACTGGGGAATTGTAGTACAGCAGCAGCATGACAACAGTAGAAATAGAATCTAAGAATAAACATAGAACACAAGAGCAAACACACTATACATGATAAATTAGAATAATAATAAGAATGATTAAAAAAAAATTGTAGAAAATCTGGACAAACAGGGTCAAACAGTAAGGTGCAAAAATACACTGAAATGTGAAAAGTAACATCGTAGATGGAGGTGGATACATATCAACAAAGTGCATATTGGAAATATGTTATTGACCAGATTTAAATGCATAAAAATAAAACGTCACTTTAAGATTTTCCATGACAGAATATACTGTAGTTGTTTACTTGAAGTGACTTCATAATATCTCCTTGTCCCTGGTGGACCATGCATTCACACAACGGAAATGCCACAAAAGCTGTGACAAATCAAGGTGAGTTAATCATATACTGGCAGTGGAAAAGAAGCATTACTCACATACATACAGACAGCACTCAGGTTTACAGATGTAATAATAATAATAATAATAAATGGCACTTAGATTTATATAGCGCTTTTTTATTAATGCATACTCAAAGCGTGTACAATGGATCCATTATTCGTTCACTCTCACATTCTCACTCTGGTGGTGGTAAACTACGTTTGTAGCCACAGCTGCCCTGGGGCAGACTGACAGAAGGGTGGCTGCCAAGGCGCGCCAAACGGTCCCTCTGACCACCACCAAACATTCACACACCAGTGTGAGTAGCAGCACTGGAGGCAAGGTGGGTGAAGTGTCTTGCCCAAGGACACAACAGCTCATGACTTGGACAAACCACGGATTCACGGATTGGCTAATATTTGCCACTAATACTTCTCTCAATAGCTAGTCCGCCTGATGTCTTTTTCCTTTTACGGTGTAGGTCAACATATAGGTACAGGAACATGTCCATAGCATTCCTCTGTGACAAAAACTGAAGATATTTTAAGAATTTAAGTGAGATTTTTTTATTTTTCCTTTACATATACAACGCTGGGTAAAATCTTTAAACCCCCATATATGAAATATAGATATTTTTCCAAAACTGAAGTGAGATGTTTGACCTGGTTGAATTTAAGTGGCTTTTTGTCAAACCACCATAAAAAGGAGCAACGGCAATAAATACTGGAGATGCTGTGGTGGGGTTTAAATGGGATGGCCGTGTCTTATTTGTGCAATATGTTTTCTTGATTATTTTTTATGGAATGCAGATCGGGCATGGGTCAGAATATGTGGACATTGTCATTTTGCTACAGATGGAAGTGACACAGCACCAGATGAGTTCACACTGGATATGTAAAATCATATCTGTTTCTGTATTTTTGACAGTATTTTGTCAGAAATAATGATGTCATTCTCCTTTTTCTCTGTCAATAAGGTCCGGTGTGAAGGTCGCTTTGATTTCAGCATGCAGGTTTTTTTATTTTATTTCAGTTACATGTGTAAAAAAAGTCTTGTTTCCCTTGGGTGTTGTAAACCGTGAGAGATGTGAGTCAAATCACAGTGTTTACATCTCGGAAAAGCTGTGAGAAGAGTACTAATCAGGTGGTTGATGATTTCATCATATACACCTGGAGTTGCAGAAGCAAAACAGGCTCAAACTGGCACTAAAACCAAGTTACAGACAGTACAGTTCTTTGCAAAATCTATTCCCTGTGAATATTTTAGTAGTCATTTCTGGGGCTGAGTGGCAGAATATTTTTTTCTTCAAAGGGAAACCTCATGCTGATCCACTCTCCAGTCCAATTACCACAGATCGGCGATGTACGTTCTCATAAGAAAAGACAGAGAGCACAAAAAAAGAGGACATATCTCAGAGAAATGCAGTGCATTTATGTCAAAAGCTTTATACTAAGCACAGCACCCCTCTCTCCTCTCATGTGCTCAGCAACTTCTTAAAAAATGTCAGAGGCTTTTGGGAAGTATTGGGTGATGATTTACCGTGGTATTTTGCTCTTGAGTGTGTGCGTTTAACTTTGTTTCTGTACCTTCTGAAATCTGACCGTTAGCAGAGGAATGCTGGGTAAATATAACGCCAGCAAAGGTTCCCCCCCGATGTGGCTCCGTTTCAAACATAAAGTGTTTTATATATGCAAGTGTTGCTCTTCTGGCTCGGAAATAACATGAAGTGTACCACAAGGCAGCTCAAAACGCCCATTTGGGTTCATCAGTGTTGCCTGGACTCGCATTGATCTGGACTGCAATCAGATAACGGGCCACCATTTGAAGCTTTTTGCATGGAGGAAAGAGGAGAAAGAAAAGGGGGAAGAGATTAAAAAAAACCACCATTTTTTATTTAGTTCTGAATCCAAGTGTTAGTCAGCGGAGCTTCAAAGGGCTCTATATCCCCTTTATTCATAGCCATTTCTCACAGTAAAACATGCTTTGCAGAAATCAGTGCAGATTAGAGTGGCTTTCACAGAGTCGACTTCAAAGTCCACATATGGGGGGAAAAAAATATTACTGTAATATAAGAAATACACTTATAAGCTGGTATTAGTTTACAAGATGTACAGCAGGAAGTATATTTAGGACTGATTAAATTCCTCACACTCTTGTAGGATAAACACCCTTGTGCTTAAAGTTGTGTCCTGTGGCCCTTAAAGTAAAAACGCCGGCTGAGAGGCGGCATCAAAACTCCAGCTGACGCGTCCATATCTATAAAGACCGATCCAGTTCAAGGACGGCTGCCATCAGGACAGGTCAGGAGACGTGATAAAAACATTTAAACGCACTTGAGGATGATTAAGTATCAGAAGTATGGCCTGTTTATTACTCTGTGTTTATTTGTCTTGGTTTAACTGGGTTTCATCAGTGCATTTGTAATTACATTTTTTTTTATTATGTGCTTCTGTTGTTTAATTTTTAAAACAAACCTCAGCTTGAAATCGGCAAAGAAAGATGTAACACGAATTAAAAAAAAAAAAAAAAGATAGGGTAGCGGCCAAGATGATGTGTGAGAGATTGTTTCCTGCCGGAGACTTTTTCTATTTTATTCCCCTGTGGGCGTTGAATGATTGACAGTAAGCAGAGTGGAACGAAATGTGTGCACTGTTGGAAAAACACTCAACTCAAGGGCACAATGAAAAGACAATAAAACAGAAAGTGACAAAGCCAAATAAAGACTTACTCTAACTTGGTCCAACTCGAGCAATTTTCTGCAACAGAACTGACAGCAAATAAAAGCGGCAAAAGTGGTCCTTCGCTGAATACGTGTTAACAGAAATAATGTGATTGTATTATGTGTTTCATCTGGTCTGTCCCTTGTCGTACGCCCCTGGATGCATTACTTTTGTAATGTGTTACTCCTAACACTGGCAGTCAAGTCAAAAAGTTTTAGCTGTGACACAATTTTTTTTTTTTTCCCATTTCAGTATTTGTAGATGTTTTGAAGGTATAATGAAGAACAATTATGAGCACAATTTTTTTTTTTTTTAGTTTCAAAGACTTTTATTAACAAACAAACCCCATTTTCTGAATATATGTTTCATGTATTTTCCATGTATGTTTCATCCTCTTCCATTGTTGCCTCACTCATACCTGTAGTCGCACTGATATGACAATATTCACGCTGTTGCTGCAGTGGAAATGCTGCGTCCTAGAGGCCAAGCCAGTCCAATCCAATCCAAACCAGGCCAAGTCGTGCTAAGTAGAGGTGGAGCTGCTCCCATCAGTGAAAATGCAATATAAGATTAGAAAGTCAATACCCTTAAATCTCAGCCACATTACATTTTTTAGTTATTCTTGCAACATGAGCTAATGGAATTCATAAATGCACCACCTAATTTATGTGTCAGTTGTTGGACAGAGAGCTCTGAAGGCGTATAGAGTATTCATTACTGAAAGAGTTAGACAGTGTCAGAAAAGGTGGTCTCATTAATCCTTTATAGTTCACTCATAGAAATACTCTGAAATTCAACATTTAAACCTTAGTGTGTTATTGGATGACATAACAAGACAAAATGTTCAACTTATTTTATTGTCGTGGAAAATCAACATCAATGAAATTACCATATTTGGTTCCTTGCCCCTATGTAGTAAAATAAATAAATAAATAAATAAAAATTACATTTTAAAAATCCAAGAAGTATATATAAAAAAAATATAAGAAAAATACATGTAAGGTGAAAAGAACATGTATTTTAGAACATTACAACATCACTTTTAAAATATTACAACATACTCATTATCCCTTTGAACATCATTACTTACATTAGTACTTCATGGTACCTAACAAAGCAGGTACACTCACTGTTCATGCAGAGGTGGACCTTACAGACCCTGTAGACCACATTGGACCTGACATTGTTGACTCACTGCCCACACTGTAACTCTTACTGTCTTATGTATGTGTGTGAAAATAACCAAAAATAGTCACTTGCCCGATTAAGGGTTAACACAATTTATTCCACATCCACTCAAGACACCAATGAGTTTTTAGTTTATGTTTTCTCACTCTCTAACTTAATGTCCAAGACAAACTTCTGAGCCAGCTCGATGAGAAGGATGATCCTCGTTAGCATTAATAACTGCCAGAACCCTCCTCCTCATGAACAGACAGTGGAAGCCGACTTAACCCGTCGACCCGGTCCCGATCGATCAGTGCCATATCCTCTTGAACTGTTGTTGAAGATGCGCAGTGGTGGACTGACTGAGGTTCAACCCTCTGGTTCCACTTCTGCTGTGCTGACTGGAGTGAACCTGCTCAAAAGCCCTGCTCTTCTCCGCTGGCAGTGACGCAGTTACCATTTTGTGATCTTTGACACAACTCAAGCTATGACTGTCAGATATGAAGATGAGTTCAAATTTTCAGGTCAGATATCACATCATTTTGCATTGAACAGAAAAACACTGAAGTGAAAGAGCCGGTCGTTAAATACGTGCATCCAGGTTGATCCTTGATTAAACTACATTCTTTTACCGACAGAATACATGGAGTGAATTTTTAAATCCTTCGACAACAGTTAGTTTCCAGGATTCTGTCAAATCCAGACTGGAGATAGAAGGCTTTGCTGCTGGATTTGTGTCACATAAAATGAAGACTTAGACATGACTTAAGTTGGAGCACACTTTACACTGTGATTTGGAGCTTTCTAGAAAAGATAAGTTATGAGAGAAAGGTGGGAACATAATTAGTTAGAGATCAGTCCTAGTTCCCACTGTAAAAAGTTTAAGAACTTTCCCACTGTAAAAAGTTCTTAAACTTTTTACAGTGGGACAGTTCTTAAACTTTTTACAGTGGAGTAACCCCTGATATATATTTTGTAGCCAAGTACCCCCAACTCTCGCTTCAGCATCCTCAATATAACGGCGACCGTTGAGGTTCTGCTCTGGTCCATAGTTTTACCTGACTCTGTCTTGACAAGTGACGGTGATTGAAATGTGGCGCAAGTTCATGTCGGGTCAAACTATTGTGACATTGGGGGTAAGGGGGCCTCCGAGTTTTTTAAAATATTGAAATAATATAAGGTCAGGAGTGTCAATTTTATTATATGAATATATTTATTGTGTTTTATATTTCAGCGTTAATTCTCATTATTTATTTTGTGTTCAGTACATGATGAGTTATGAGTTACACAGGTAGTTAATAACTTTATACCTCTGTAAGCCTCATGATCCCCCATAGAAGAAACATTTCAGCATCAGAGTCCATTCTATTCATTTACAGCTGAGTCCAGTGGTGAAAACAACAACGGTGATTCTAGTTTTTATCACTTTGTTACTTTCTTTGACTCTAAAAGTTGTTTCTTAGTGGTTGTCATCACATCTGGTCACTTTTGGATGCTTGGTCAAATGCCCTGTGGTGTTAGTTTTCCTAACCATGGCAGAGGGAGTCACTAGTCACTACATCGCACATATTGCATATGTCACTTTAACCCAATAACTCAACTATTACCAATACTTCATCTGGTTAATTTCACTGTTGCACCTTTATTGTCTATTTATTGTATCCTCAATCTTCTGCTGTGTATTGTTATATTGTTATATTCTATGTTTATAGTTTTATTGTTTATGGTCTTATTCTATTTTTTTTCTACTATGTTCATTTTGCACCATGGGGTCATCTCAGTGCTCTGTATGCAATGTACATATGGCAAAACTGACAATAAATCTGACTTTGACTTAGACTACTCCTTCTAGTGATCCCATAAATCCCTGGTGCATCACTGTTATTAAATTCAGTTCATATCCGCACAATCCAATACATTGGTGTCTTTGGCAGAACTTCAGAGCTCTTTGTTCTAAACTCTTTAATGACAATGTTAGATCCTTGCATAACATGTGAAAGTAGGAATATGACATTGTCATTTCCTATATTATTCAAGCGTAATAGCAATTTACTGTTGTATTTTACATTGACATCCATAATAGCTTAGATCGTATAGCATCTGTGGCAATTTTGTGAAACAACTCCTATTTCACATGTAAAAGAAGGGTTTTTGTGGTGGTGGTTTTACTCACCTCATTCTGTCTGACTGTTTATGAGCACATTCACATAAAACAGAGTTGGCACCAGTTGACCAATCAGACACGGGTCGAGATCAGCTGAATATATCTTACAAAACAAAACCAACCGCAATATTAAAAAATGTACGACTAACTTAAATATTTAACAGAATAAAAGCAACACATCTGCTGCCGCCTCAGCTGGGAACGTAAGCTGATCTGACAACAGGCTGTCCACAGTGTGAATGTGTGAGTTAATATTTTTACTGTTAAATTAATGTGGTGCTCAGATGTATTCTCCCGGTGTCTAAGACAATCTGCGCCTCTATTTTAAGTGAAGAACAAACGTAAAAAACAGATCTCAAAGTGTAGAACAGACTCACTGTCGAATATTATAACGTTAATTACTGCTACTGTTATAAGGTTATATATTAAGCTTCATCACAATGGAAGGTCACAGGTTTCAGATGGTCTTTTCAGCTGTTCCCTTCCTGTGGGATCTTCTAGTGGAATTTAATGGTCAGTAGACGGCAGTTTTAGACATTTTAATGTGCAAATGTTACCTCCACTGGAGCATGTTGTGTTTGTACCATAACACATTTTAACACTTTTTAACACATTTAAGGAGGTTTTAAATGCTATAGAGACAGAAATATGTGGTTGTAGACATTTTTCCTGATTACTTTAATGCTTAAACTACTTTCTTTGCACATATGATTTTGCGTTTGTCTTGTATTTCATATAATGTTTGTGTGTATGTACGTCTGCTTGGTGTCCGATGTGTAACCTGGTTAATTTTTACTGCTGCCTATCTATACCAGATGTAAAATAGATTTTTAATTTCAATGAGTCTTTCCTGCTTAAATAAAATGTAAATAAAAATATATAAAGATGCTGATATTTCCCCTCAGCAAGAAGTAATCTTTTTGAGACTGGAAATCCTTTGGCGTCAGCAGAAGTTGCCTTGTCAGACAAGCGCTAGGTCACAAACAACCCAGTCGCGAAAGTAAAATACCGCCATTACATATTTCTGCAAACTACCAACATCCGCAATCTTACCTGACCTCAACGGAAAATTGACAATAGTGCTAAAGTGACAAAGTGGAGCAATGATCGTTCTGGGACATTTTGTCAGATAGACACAAACCTTTGTTGAAGGCAGTGAGGAGGCTTATAGCAAAAAACACAACAGGTGGACGGTGTAAGACTTTCAGTTTTGGTCATAAATACAGTAACAGATAGAAAAAAAGTTGTGGTTACGTTGAACTGTTAAAAATCCATCAGGAGTCATATTCTATCCCATCTTTTTTTCTGTTCTTTTTTTTTCTGTCAAACTCTATCTAAGCTCAGATTCTGTCAGTGTGTAAACCAAACTATGAAAATTTAATAATGTTGTTTCTTATGGACTGGTTTTTATTACATCATTCTATTTCTTTAAACACTAAAAAGCACCTGGAGTGGCAAAAATGCTATAATGTGCACATATCACAAATGTTGAGATCGCACATAGTGGTGACCAGTGTTGTGCATGTTACTCCCAAACTGTAATCCATTACAGATTACTTGTTACTGTTATTTAAAAGTAATTCTTTACCTTACAATATTGCTGTCTCAGAAATGTAATGCGTTACAAGACTCCTGTATTACTTTTGAGTTGTTTACAGACTTTTGTTATAAATGGCATGTGCACAGTAGACCCATCCCCCC
>JAPQRQ010000014.1:4283504-4304844 GCA_037367365.1 Apogon talboti | reverse complement strand
GCATACGTCCATATGGACAATGGACTGTCTTCTGCCGTCTTCACCCATTGGCTGAACACCAACAGGAAATAGAACTTAACAAACGCATTTTTAATTCCTTAAGTTCTCGGGGTCTTGCTGTTTTGTTTTTTTTTTTATTTGAGCAATTAAATTATGGCCGAAAAGTGTGTAGTTGTAATGCAAGCGCTATTGAACATGTACCGAGTAAAATATTACTGAAAATTGATTAGTAATGCCTTACACTACTGCGTTACAGCAAAAAGTTATCCTTTACTGTAACGCATTACTCCCAGCACTGGTTGTGATTTGTAGAAATATACTATAGCAACATTTTTATTGTGGTGAAGTTTTATGACAAAGGTCAAAGCTACTGCACATCTGAAACCGATTAGAAAGGTCACAAACCCTGTGCCATCTTCACTAGAACACCGTCTTATTCGCCACTAATACTTTATGTCATCTTGTTTTTAATCTGTTGTTCCCCTGCATTTCCATACTGTCACACTGCATCTTTGTCAGCATGGCCTTGCCGCTCGCAGTGTCGATTAACTGATTAACATCAATTGGGCACTTTCAGATGGGAGGCAGCTGGGCTGTGACTTGATCAAAGAGGGAAAGGTGTTTTGCCTCATCAACCGTGATGAGGAGAAGCTGTGGGTGCAAACACTCTGCTGCAGCCTCGTCCTGGTCTAAGAGGCTGGGAGAGAGGCCAGAGGAAATGGCAGCATCGCAGAGCCCCAGCTGGTCACGCATCCAAGTACAGAGTGACTCACCTGGACACTTAGCACAGGCGTTTCATCAGCCGTGGCTGGCACATCCGCAATTGCTCCTCATTAGGAAGGCGTACCTACACTATTCTTGCAAATGTGCACTGAAAGCCTGGACAGGGATAAACAAATACCTCTGCGTATTTGGAGTAAAAATAAAAAAAAAAAAGAATTTAATTATTTTCAAAAAACATTCAATTTTGATATCAAGATTTCAAAAAGCTGTAGCTTGGAAGTGGTTAGAGATAGTCATACTGTAAATAAGAAAAATATTGGGTATGAGCTAAAGTTTATGATGGTCGTTAATGTACTCATCTAATTTGCATATTGTGACATCACAGGACAGCGGCCATATTGGATTGCATAACTTTTAACTTTTTTGGAAGTTTTCTTTGTGTTTTTGTAGTTTGTCATCTTACCCTTAAACTAAATGGACTTAAACATTAGTAGAAATAAAATGCAGCTAATTTTAGTAGGTTTTTAACCAAGCAGCAGAGTAATTAAATCTGTCCTTATCTATCCAAACTAAAACTAAATAAACTTTACTTACTTAAACAAATAAACTTTACTTATTTACTTACTTGGGACCACACCTATCAAACTCCATTTGCCCTGAAACGGTGTTAGAATTGAAGGGGCACATGTCCGCCACTCTATCTGGAGCTATGGTCTGTTTCATTCAGTTACGTTGCTTGTCACAATAGTGCAACTTTGGCACTTAAAGGGTTAAAATACAGTGCATATTTATGCATTTTAAGATGACTTTTACTAAACTGTCAAAAGTATTCTTTATCTTATCAAATCAAATTGTAAAACACACTCACGCAGGTTTAACATTTCTGGTCAAAAACACCCTGAATGTGTTTGTCTCTCCATAGTCGGTCTGTTTTTGCCAGGTTTCCTCTGCCAGTTGAGACACTGATCAAACTGCCCTCTGGCCAGCGGATCCAACCGCTGTGCCACTAATACAACAGGGAATTCAAATGTATTCAAGTGTTGGAAATGTGTGTTTTTGTCTCTGCTGCAACATGACTGCATGGTTTCATCACTTTAGTACACAATGATCCGAGGCAGAAAGGATTTCAAAGTTGTCAACATTTATTATGAGACATTTAGATTTGTCATTTTGTATGTTTTCTGAATATTTTTTTCAGTTTAAAGGGGTTCTGTGTCGTATTAATATTCCAACTCTCAACAGCAGGGGGGAGTTAGTTACCGAAACACACTTAGGACTACCAAAACCACCAAGGAATTAACGGCATGTATCCACAGACTGTATCACTCGCTGAATAAAGTATAAAGCTCATTGTTTACACACATTTGTATTATGGTATCATCAAGTTTTTCTTCTCCAAACCAAAACGCATAGTCATTTATTTTGACAGTAGGTATTTATTAGATATCTTATAATCATCACGTGCTGCGTCAGCTGATTATGGCTCATTATTATAGATTATAGCTGTTCATAAACGTCATAATCAAACTCATCCGTGTAGAAGAAACACTGCCATTTCAGCATCAAACTCCATTCTTTTCATTTAAAGCTGTGTCCAGTGGTAAAAAAAAAAAAAAAAAAAGTTGTTTCTTAGTGGTTGTCATCCCATCTCATCACTTTTTGATGCTTTGGTCAAAGGACACATGGTGTTAGTTTTCTTCAACCATGGGAGACCGGCAGAGCGACTCACTCGTGGTCACAGTCGGTCTAAATATATTCATTTCATATCTGTACAATATCATACATTGGTGTCTTTGTCAGAACCTCAGAGCGCTTCATTCTAACCACTTTAATGATAATTTCACATCATTACATAATGTGTGAAAGTAAGAATACTACATAGTCATTTCATATTTATTAAAGCATAATAGTAATTTACAGTTTCATTATACATTTAAATCCATAATAGATTAGAACACATTGCATCTATGGCAATTATGTGAAACAACTCTTATTTCACAAGTAAAACAAGTATTTTTGTGGTTGTGGTTTTGTGTATTATTGTTGGTGCATCTTAAGTTGAAGTAACAACATGCACATTACTTTAGAATAAAACAATTCTAATTGCTCATACTTGCAAATTTCCACTGTGAACCACACAAGTGTTCTCATTTATGCAATCATTCCTGCCTACACTGTGGATTAATCTCAACACCAGCACTGCATAGAAAAAATGTGTGCATCCATTTTCCACGTCTTATCAGCACAGTTTCAGGTCTTATTAATATGGGGCTGTAATTTGGAGACACTTCATATTCATTGCTGTAATTCTAATGAACATTCTGATGCAGCAGGTGGCTGCATATTAATGAGCTCTCCATATGTAAATATTCTGTGTGTTTAATGTAATCAGAATCTTTAACAGATCACTAGGCTTAGAGGCAAATTTGGCTTCGGAATCGTATCATGTCACAGAATTAGCGTCATTAGTAAAATTGTTTCTTTAGATTAATAATGAAGTCAATGTTAGCATAAAGTCAAAGTAAGGTTAAAAAACATATTCAGCCCATTTTGTTTGGTATGTGAATAGGTGTTTTAAGTGATTGTACTTAATATGTATTTGGATAAGTGCTGAGTTTGCAAAGCTAATGCTAATTCAGTCAGCAGTCAGTAAATATGTTTATTTGTGCTTTAAAGTTGGACATTTTAACACAAGGCTGTATGGGGATTGACTCGCTTTTGAAAACAGCCTCAAGTGGCCGTTCAGGGAACTGCATCTGCCTCCTTTTACCTTTCCTGACAGCAGCCGTTTCAGTTTCAGTCTGATTTTTTTTTGTGTGTGTGTGTGTGTGTGTGTGTAGGTGGGTGTGTGTATGTATGTGTGTACAACTGACAGCTGTCAGAGACCAATCCCTGTCAAGAATAAGTCAGCTTTGTCTCCACTGTGCAGACTCTGTGACTGTCACACAACAAACATACCAATGACATTATGGGTTAGCAACATGTAGTATAACAATTTTTACATATGTTATGACTATGATTAAGACTTTTTCAATTATAATCATAATTAAAAAGAGAATCTGAGTTAAAACAACAAATGCAAAAAGCCTTATTCATGCGCCACATGTCTTGAAAACATCTTCATTCATGAAAAACCCAAGACAACCATGAAAATGCACATAGGTGAGAAATCATACATCAATTTGTTCGTCACAAGCGTACTTTTAATCAGGCTTGAGCAGGTTTCATTTACCATAATTTAACTAGATAGCCTTCTGAACACACAGGACACATGTTCATGTTGGTCCATGAGCACTTGTGGTCATTAAACAAGCTTCAGAACAAAGCTGGAATCTTATCTGCGGTTCCCAGGCTGTGCAAACCTCCGCACGGAGAGCACAAAAGGCACCGGAGATGAGTCGGAAAACTCAGTCTGCCATTTTTTCCTGGTAGAAGTGCGGTTCCTCTTTGTGTGCCCGCATACATTAGGCTTCAACATCCATCTCCACTGGCACTACTTGTGTGGCACAGGGGAACACCAGCTGTGTCCCCCCATCTGCCGGCGTGACGGGCCCAGACATTAGGACCCCCCAAAAAACAGAGGAGAGTGGCAACAGCAGGCGAAGAGGCAGGAATGGCAGCGTCTGTGTGGGAGTGTGTGTCTGTCAGTTTGAAGGTTGTGTGCAGGTCTTTGATATGTATACATGTGGATGTGTATCTGTGTGTGTGTGTGTGTGTGTGTGTGTCAATTTCTTTCCTTTACTTTATTATGAGTTTGGACACTGTTGCCAGGGGCGTCTTATTCTACACACTTCACACTCCATCTGTAGCCGTCGGTAGCATGTAGCAGCAACACACTTTGATCGCACACACTTTAATGAAAACACGCCTCGAGGCCCCCGGTACCGTATACGTGTTTGTTCAGTTTGTCACAACACGAAAAACATTATCTACCGCCACTCACGACAGATTAACCCAAAAACTCAGCGTCATCACATGGAGCCCACACAAGTCAAAAGTGATTTTGACAAATTAGGTACACGCCATGTTTGGGAGACTAAATGTTGCGGCGCCAATTGTGAGGAATAACAATCATACATGAGCTGCCAGCACTCAGCCTTTCAACTCCGAAGTGGAGACAACAACAAGGAGGAGGAAAAAAAAAAAAAAAAAGCTGAGGGTTTCACCACTGGCCACGGGAGATGTGCAAGGTGTTACGAAATCATGAATAATTCAGTCAATAATTTGAACTCGCCTCTTCCATTTTGCGGACGAATAGTGTATTTACTTGGCACATAACAGTTCTCCCTTTGTTGTGCAAACGCAGCCATATTCTGTCTGATTACATTTAAATCAACAGGGCATGTAAAATTAAAATTTCTTCAAAGAGGCTCTGGGAAATATTTCAGAGGCTTTGAACTTTGACAGCTGACACGGAAGAATAACAGAAGGAAATGCATAACATTTATGACTATGTATGAGACGAGCCCGCAAGAGCACGAATTACAATACTGCGAGTTGGGGTTTAAATAAACAGCGAGGTTCACCCAGAGCTTCCGAACCTTTTCTTCTGTACGTTCTGACCGCTCGATGAATTCAACTCCAGCTTGATCACATGACGCCGAACAGTAGCCATCATCTCAGCGTATCTGATGTTTGTCAAACCGCAATATGTCATAGGCGCTTGTGTTTTGAGTGACAGCGTTATCTGCTGTGTGTGTGTGTGTGTGTGTGTGTGTGTGTGTGTGTGTGTGTGTGTGTGCGCTGATTAAACAGATCATGCATTTTACATGTTCCACTTCGCTATCTGTATGTAGCCGCCGCCGTGCCAGCTCCGAGGCATTTCCACGCCATCCGAATATCAAAAGTCAAACATGCACGTGCATCTGTGAGATATATTATGAAGGGCACGCCAGATAGGTTTTCGACAGCTTTACTTGAACTGGATTCCATGAGAAGCGAGGTCTCGACGTGGCCCGAGCATGTTAGCATTCAAAGAGCTGTTTTTCTTTTTTTTTGTCAGTTTCGGCTTCCAACGAACAGTGCAGATGAATATCAAACCTGGCTAATCTCTTCCACACTAAAAGCACACAGCCTCCATTATCAGTCTCTGGAAGATTAGACTAAATCAAACACAACATTTACTCGGTGTGGGTTTGTGTACAAAGCGGCACACTACATGTGGAGTTGCTTTTTATCCCACTGTGTTAATTAAACAATGCAAACAATTACACTTTGTGTTCGCTTAATGAAAGTCTCCGCTACATTCAGTGCTGTGTACAAGCAAAAGACATACTGCAAAACATCAAATTTTTTATTAACCCTTTAATGACGGCCATCTTGCCACCGCTGCATTTAGCACTTAACAGCAAAACATTACTGTAACTCCTGAACTGTTTGCACTGTCCACAGAATTCAAATGACATCAGAATGCTGAGATCCTCAGCTTTCTGACACTATATAACACTTTATGGCAACAATGTGAAACTCTATTACAAGTAGAAAAAAACTGTTTCGGAGACTTCCACACAGGCTAAAAAAAACATCCTGGAAATAAAAAAAATATGAAGCCATTATATGGATACTGAATGTTTAAGACCAAAAAGCACGCTTGAGCAGATGTAAACTAGTTGAAAGTTTATTTTTGTAATCTCAAAAACTTCTTTTCTTACGGACAGTTACAGTTATCTCTGATATTGAAAAACCTGCAAGTCGTTTTTTTTTTTGTTTTGTTTTGTTTTGGGTTTTTTTACTAAAACACAATGTTTTAAGCGCTTATTATTTCTAATAATGATAATTAATGGCCAGATATTGAAAGTTAAGTTCTGCCTGAAAACAAAGGTGCGAAAGACTTCGGCAAATAAGACATTTTCTGACACTTTTATTGCAAAGAAAACATGAGGACACACAGGCAGCCTGTTATGATGGCAGTCTTTCATAGTTAAGTCAAGTGATTCAATTTAACACTGTTGTATTCTAATTATGACACAAGAGGAAACATGTCTTTTACAGTGACTCATAGGGTGAACTATGAATAGCAGGAAGATGTGTTTCTGTTTTGTTTTTTTTGTTTTTTTTCTGACCACAGCTGCTTGTTAATTAGTTGCTCATTGTGCCGCTGCCAACATTGATGTCCGCTCTCTATTCAAGAGACTCAGTGTATCTTTTGGAAGTCTGTCTGTTTTAAGATAAACCCAGTTATAATGGACAGAATTGGAAAATGTCATCATCCGAGCAAATTCAAAACATTTATTTTGAAAGCATTCAGAAACTACAGCGTCTGAAAACATGCTAATGGTGCAGATGTTATTGTTGTCCATGTTAACCCATAACAACCCAATCACCGACCATAAGCATCTACTGATCTAAACTATTTAATATCTGTTGATCCACTAATCCTATCAATACATGTAAATAATTGGAGTAAAATGCAGTTTATCATCTTTTCCTGGTCATCAGATATGACCTATTTGGACGTTCAGAGGCTCCGTGGTTACCGTGGAAACACCGTCATCTTCTACAACATTGGTTCACCGGTAACACCCATGGAGTTTGATCAATGACAGTGGATGGAGACACTTTGTTTATGTTCAGTTAATGACAGATTTTACTGAAAACTCACCTTTTCTGCACTGCTGCGACAGGTTTACTGTAAGGCCTAAATAGCGATTCTTCTAGGTTATTTTAGGTGGAAGTTGCCCCCCCCAGTGCCCCCTATGGACCAGATGCTACTGGTTCAAGAGAGTAGATGCGATGTCAGTTATAAAACATGAAATATTACAACTGACACAAACTACAAAACAGTTCAATTTAATCTGTTACTTATGTGTTAGTAGTTTGTGGTATTATTTTTATGAGTTCTAACGTGTTTTATTCGCAGCTGCTCTTCTTCCTCGAACTGACTGATTTGTGTTGATGTGTTGCGTCTGACATATATCAGCGTTGCCTGTGAATGTGTGAAGTTGTGCATATGGATTGGATAAGCTGTGAGCGAATTCCCCTTCTTGTAATCGATAAAGTTGTCTGATTCTAAGAGCCGGGCTGATGTGACTGTTCAGCCTCATGAACCTCAGTCGATGCATACTGGTTCATGGAAACATGGTGGCAGCCTCTCTGAGCTCTTTCCTCTGTCAATATGAATGGTGGTGAAGTGGTTACTGTTTTTTAATGGACTCCACCAGCACAGACTGGGCCCGCACATAATTAGCAGCAGCGTTTTCATTTAATCAATACGCGGAATAACACTTCTGAAAAAGCTCAGTCTTCACAGTGATCTTTATTCAGGCAAAAAGGAGAAAAAAACGTTGTATTTGGTGAAATAAATGCGCAGCTGCTTCAAGGGCTGGTTGCTCTCAAGTCACTATTATGGTTATTATAGTTGATGGAAACTAAAACAAGCAGAGAAAAATAACTCCATTAGCCTTCAAAAACAGGAAAAATAATAAGAACTGCAACGAACAATGCAACGTGAACAAGTGGAAATGCAGGTACAATCAGCTTGTTTTTTCTACCAGTGAGGCTGGTACTATTAATAAATAATGGTTCTGTAAATCATACTTGCTGTTGTACATTATTTCATCCTATTTTTATCAGCTTCTAGAAAAGGCTTTCTTTATAAAACCTGCAAAAAAACTAATACTAAAATCAAATGAATGCCTCAAAATAAAAATAAAACTACTTTTGTACTATAAAGTAAATGTAAATTAACAACAAAAAGAACAAATCATAATCAGAAAAAGAAAATTAACACAGATAAAAGTCCAACATTATTAAGTATTATTTAATTCTACTGTATAAATGAATGCTGAATGTTTAATATGTACACCAAAGCTCACTAAAGATATTGTTTAAAAAAAAAAACAAAAAAAAAAAACGCATAGACATGTATTACACAAAAAATATCGAGGAATATTTACAATGCCAGATTTGTTTTCTTTATTTTATCAGCAGTTTAATCTGACATTCGTTCAGGTCTTGGTTGATCTGAGAAGAACAGACACAAACAAACAGCACAATACATATGGAAATCAATCTAACTACATCAAATGTTGGACCATGTGGTCTAACAGTTAGGATACCTAATGCCAATGCTTTGCAAATTCCCCTTTCTTGGGACTATTAAAGGCTTATCTTATCATCATAATTAAAAGAACCAGATAGTAAAGCCCTAAAATCTACAAGGAATGAAAGTCTGAAGTTGAATCAGATGGAGCTCAGTCCACTTGAAAGGTTAACGATGCCTAAAACCACCTCATGTATGCCAGAATCAATGCATATATGAGGAATATCTAAGGCTAAATCATGCATTACATCCTGGAGAGACTAGATTTGAACCACTGGAGGGATGTGTGATGGTTTGTGTATTAGAATGTCAACAGAGACTCTTTAACCAACCATATCTAGTACTCTAGTGTAATTGAAATTAGCATTTCAAGCCTCATTAAATTAGCATGTGATTACATGTTTACACAGCACTACAGTGGCCTTTAAGCTTCAAACAACAGCTACACCTTTAACATACAACACGGTGGCATGACCAATTAAATCCAGAAGTCTATTAGTGCGTCTAGAGAAACTCCGGCATGGTAAGCACATCTCCGAGGTTAATTGCCCTGACCCTTTGTTTTCCCTGATGTTGTCATTTTCTTCCTCCGACCACCGATGCCATGTACGAGCAGTCACCGTGGCAATGGAGGCGCGACGTAAGGAAAACACTTGCATAGCCTTTCATGAGCACCACTGAAGGATACACACCAGTAGTTTGGTTGTGAAAACACTGCTGACAGCTCATTAATTTTCACATCAGCTGTCACTCACTGATTCATGTATGAAAATAATCTGGTACGGATGTATAGGGTGGATAAACAAGTAACGTGACGCGTGCACAGCTCGGCTTTGCAAGTCTTGCATGTGCGGTTGTCAGTGCATGTAAAAGTATTTCTTGACGTTTAAGGCCAGAGCTGTGCAAAAGATTTTTAGAGTCGGCGAACCCATGAGTAAAGTTTTTAACTTTGAGTGACTGCTTCATTTTCTTCTTGTTGTTTTGCTATCAGAGCATAATTTACACTCTTCACTTTAACTGACTTTTAAAGTTGTCACCAGTCTTTTAACAGCACGCAGGAGGTAAATACTTGGCTTTACTTAAGAGTCTCTTTCTGGGTTTTGCTCACTTATTGCCTCATTGGTCAATATTTTCTCCCTCAGTATTTTAACCCTTTATAGGACACTCATAGAAATACTCTGAAATTCAAAATTTCAATCTTAGTGTGTTATTGGAGTGCTTAACAAGACTTTATTACTTTTGTGAAATTTTTTATTTTTAAAAAAAAAAATTATGTAGAAAATCAAGGTTAGTGAAGTTACCAAATTTGGTTCCTTACCCATAAGTAGCAAAAAAAAAAAAAAAAATTCAAGAAGTATATATAAAAAATACAAGGAAAAAACATAAGGTGAAAGGAGCATGTATTTTAGAAAATTAGAACATCACTCTTAGAACATTAGACCAACATATTTGCTAATCCAGACAGTTCATTCCTCAGTTCATTTTAACTGAGTTTTGGTTCACATATGTCTGATAGAGCTTTAACCTGCATTTGTGGATGGTGCAGTGAACAATGTTAACAGGTACTGACTTGCTGAAGTGTCCCTGAGCCCATGCAGTGATGTCCATCACAGAATCATCCCTGATTTTAATGCAGTGCTGCCTGAGGGCCTGAACACAGTGATTTCCCCAGATTCTCAGATTTTTCTTTTTTTAATGTGTTGTAAATTATAACACATTCACAGCCTTCATCATTTTATGTTTTGGAGCAATATTTTTGACATTTTTTCACAATTTGTTGTCACAGTTTCTTTTCAAATTGGGACCATCTGTCCAATTTTACTTCTGTGACACTCTGCCACTTACTTGTTACCATTTAACAACAAAAGGCTCCTGCAGCTGTTTCTTTTTAGTACTTTCGAACTTTAGTACTTTTCCTGCTTTTGTTGACCACTTTCTAACTTTTTGAAGATATTTTGCAGCCATTAAACCAAAAATTACCTTTTTTATTTTCTTCAAATTATAAATGTTCTCATTTTAAACATTCTCTATGTTCTAATGTGAATAAAATATGAGCTTATGAGGTTTGCAAATCATTGCATCTTTACACAATATCCCAACTTTTTTGGAGTTATGGTATAGTTTATAATATTATAGCCTGATCCAGTCACTACCACATGTTCCACACATTTCACACACAGCCGGGGCACATCTGGCTCAGGCCCATGTTCAAGTTTGAAGACTTAGTGAAGGTTATATTACAGGTCTGTTGATGGAATGAACACATATGAGTCGCAAACACACACACACACCTGTGCAAGGACACTGAATCGTGTAAAATGTCCTTAACCGCTCTGCAGTCTATGCACGAAAGTTCAACATTACTAAAACAGTTATGGTGGAAAATGGGACAAAATACTTGAAAATGTGCCTAAGCAATGCAATATGTATGACCTAAATTGTGCAGGTCATATCAGTGTAAGTTTGGTTCTCCCTAATATCAATGTGTAACGGTGTACAGGATGAAACTGGCTTTACACAATATGCGACCATTTAGTTTGCAAACATGTATTATATTTTTTATGTATTTTTTTTACCCTACCTTTTGCACCATCTATAAATCAAAGCTTTCCATGTAAAACCTTCATAAAGACAATAACTACCTACATTCTCATTTGACAGACTAAACAAAAGTCAAATGCTATGAAAACTGTGATAAACCCGATCTAAATAAATTGCATACTTACAATAAATTGTAAGTATGCGTATGGCCTGTAAACATCACGGTATTAATGGCCATCATTATTTTTTCATCTACATTTGATATGCAAATTGAAGGGGACGTTTGGGGTCCCTGACTCATTCTCATTCAAAAGGTGATTTCAATAAAAATACCCATCCAGACTGAGGCATATTGTGCCCACCTGTCAATTGCACCTTCAAAAACCTGCTGGACCATCATGCAGCAGTGGAATGGGAGGGCATATTAAAAAGGTCATATTATTTGAAATTCAAGGCACTTTGAATGCAATGAGAACCCATTTATTCTCAAACAGCCTGCTTCATGACAGTTAAAAATAAAGAAAAAAATGGAGAGAGAGAGAGAAAATGTTCATAATCATCTATAATTTAGTAAAAAAAAAAAAAAAAAAGAATCCATTTTTTGACAGAAATATTATACCATGAAATGTATTCCTACGCATCACTATGAATAACAAAATGAGGAGTGCAGTGTAAGTGGTTGGGTGCCTGCAGTTGAGTGGTGGTTTAATACTAAGTGGTTACCCTGCACTGTAGATCTGTCATCACACAGAACAAACATCATTAAACTTAATATTCATTGCAGTAGCTTTGCAGAAGCCCTGATGGCACATTAACAACAGTCTACTGAGAGGCGCATCACTCTTCTGTGACCCTAAAGAGGGGAATGAAAAGCATTCCCATTGACTCCCCCCTCCTCCCCCCGAAGCCCATTAATGATAATCATTATTTTCCCTTTGTTCATTATGATCCACACTCCTCTATTATCGAGTGCTCTAATATCTTCTTCCAGTCTGTGGAGATGTAACTTTTCGTGCCACTTTCTCCACGGTACCTCGAGACTCACAGCAGGAAGCAGAGGAGGCAGATGAGATAAGTGACAAATGAACACTCTGTTCAGATATCTCGCCCATCTCTGTTGTCATTATTCCCATCTTAAAACCACTTTCACTTTCGCTTCACATGCCAGTCAATCACATGGCTTAAGTCCTACCCCAGCTAGTTATTGGATCTATTTTTCCTTCCTTCTAATAACGTTTAATTATTGCACGAAGAGCAAAGCCTGCATCATTTGTCAATATTTTCATACTGATCTTCTTCTCCATCCTCAATTTCTTCCAATGGATTTATTTTACAGTCCAAAGATTAAATATAAAGCAGTAGAACAATGGCATCACCAAATCCTGAAAAGACTAACAACAAGCCCCGCAACAAAATGTGACTTTTGTCTGATTTATGTTTTGTTTCATTGTCAAATAACTGAAAGCCAACACACACACACACACACACACACACACACACACACAACACACACCCACCTCCATTGTCTACTTTATTTCCCTCTGTTTACAATCTATTCACAATTCAGTGCTTCCACTGTGGAGTTAGCAATACAGTGTGTATTATTAAATTGGAGATCCAAACTTTCAAAAGGTATCAGCAAATCTCTGCTAAGAAAAGCTCCACATTGCAAAACAAACTTGGGTGGTAAGCAGAAATTTGTATCTTAAATGATCTAACTCACAAGGACTATCCGCACTGTACAGAGATCTGAATTGTACACTTCATCAGTTGTGAAGTTGCTTTAGAGTCATGTATGCTCACTTTGTTCATCATGATAAAGGCTTGTGTCGTTCAGTTTGAAGTCGTCGGTACAAGAGATCAAGCGTCACTTGCTTGTATGATGAATGTATTTTCCATCAGTTTTAGTCTGGGATTTGTTGGTAATAATAGAAAGATTATACCAGCCTCCTCCTTTTAGCAGAGATGACATGGATTCAGCACTTGACTTGGCATGAAGTCTGTTTGCTCTCCTTGTTGTTGCCAAGTGTTTGCCAGTCAGAAACAGCCTTAAGAGAGGAGGTGATGCAAAGGCAGGGGAATGTAAAGGATGCCAGTCTTTTCTTCCTGCATCAGTGCCTTCTACTTGACCATGAAACCCAATCTAGACGCTGATGAAGCGCCTGTCAATGCCAGAAGCCCGACAAAGACGTGTCTTTGCCTCTTTATAAATCACTCCCCCTGCTGCTGCTGTGGAGTGAACCTGGGGCTTTTACCTCTGGGTGAACCTTCTGGCTAAAAGCAATTTGTCAATGGCTCATCTGCATTCAAGCCATATCAACTGTGATGTAGAAGAGACTGACAACTCCATCAGCTTATTCTCCAGAACTCCGCAGAGTCCGCTGTGGATATATGGGGTCGATAGGAACGTAGGTCTTCTTGTTTTCCTGCAACAGCAAGACTTCTGTGGGGAAGCGGCAGTTTAACTAGACAGGCGGACTTAGCAGAAACACTCTTGTCTCTGTGATGCACAAGCAGGGCTGGAAATACCCATTACCCCACAGCTCTGTAATTGACCCACTGTGCCTACTGCTAATGCTCAATGTGACACCTTCTCATCCTGTTTCTCACTAGTAACATCGGCTACCACTCTCCATTATTTATAATTTGCTCTCAGTGTGCACTTGAAACAAGTGCATGTTCAAAGCAGCAGCACTGAGATCATGTAGCTTCTCTGATAACATGAACATATGCACTTCATTGTATTGGCAGTGAGATGAGAGGATTATTTTTATTTAACTCACAGTCAGTGTCCAGTTAGCCTGTTTTGTCTTTGCTGTTGATTGATCATATGTGATGTGGGAAGTCAGAATATCAGTTCTCAGTTAGAGATTTTAACTGCACTGAGGTCAGACTGGACCGACTTCATCAGGTTTAGGTGAATTTATTAATACCTGCAGGTCATGTTGTAGTCGAGACCAAGTAAACCACGGAGAGTCTTGACCGACAAAGGAGTGTATTGAGACCAAGATGACACCTGAGACTGAGGGGTCGAAGTTAAGACCAAGACCGGCCAAGGAGATTATTTTAGCTGCACTGAGGTCAGACCAGATCAACTTAACCAGGTTTAGGTGAATTTATTTATACTTGTAGGTCATGTTGTGGTCAAGACTACCTCAGCTAAACCAAGGAGAGTAATGACCAAGATTGGAGTGTATCGAGACAAAGACAAGAACCAGACTCTGAGGGGTCAAGACCAAGACCAAAACCAGCAAAGAAGGTCAAGGCCACTACATGACTAGATACGCAGTAAGGAGATGATGGAACCCTAGTGTTTGAATTACAACTGTTTAATAGGGTGTGACGGGTGAGGTGATTCCTGTTGCCAGTAACAGAACAAGGTAACCTGCAGAAAGCCAAATCAAGATGAGATTTTTAAATCCATCGTAATGCTGAAAGCAAATCAGAAAATGCACACGAAAATTACTGATATTCCTATAACTCTGGTCTTACCTGGTCTTGAAATAAAATCCAGAGACTTCCTGTCCAAGACAAGGCAGACTAAAAATGCACCGAATCGAGACCAAGACCTTAAAAAAAATGGTCTTAACATTAACACCAATCTCAAGTACTACAACATTAACTAGGTTATCAGAATGCAATTAAGAAAATGCATCCTCAACAACAGAAAAATACAATAAAACTTAATAATGTATGATTTTTAAACAATTCTGTACTAAAATAAAGAAAACAAAGACACTGAAAGTAGAATAAATAAATGAGTAGCTCCTATTTGTGCTTGATCATCTGAGCAAACGCTGCTGGAACAAAAGTATTTTTGTACTTTTTCCACTGATTAATGAGGTCCTATGTTGATTCCTGCAGATTCCTGCATTATATGTTCTATGATGGGGTCGCACACTGCATTTTTTTCAATGGTGATAATGCATCTTTTATGATACATATGATTAATGTTTTATAATGCCCTATACATCTTAATGTTTTCTTTACTTGTATAATTTATGGTATTTTAGAGTTTTTGTGTTGACATCTATGTTTCCATTAGGACACTTCCATTTTCGGAGCCTGGCACATGTTTAGTTTGAAGTCACCAGGTCAAATTCTCCACTCATTTTTTTAAGAATAGATTTATATGATATGGTGGTTTCATTATCTATTTTTTGCATCATTTTGTATGTTTTATGCATTATGCATAGGTCATTGAAATGCAGTTGGTGTATTTTATGACTCATGAAGGCCATACGCTTAAATAAGTGGGTCTAACCTTAAAAAATCTTTGGTTTTATGACTTGTAACTACATATAGCTTTGTCCTTATTTCTTATTAACAAAGATAAAATGTAAAGATGGACCAGACCACTTTTTGGAGGATCCGAATAAAACAGGTAGACTGAACTGAGTCTTGGCAAAAACTGATTTAATGTAAGTTCAGTGTAATTTAATGAAAGCCCAGGGTTTTTGGACCCAAACCCACAAACAGTCAGCTGTATTCCTACTTTGAGATACTTTTGCATTGCTTCATTTTGGAGCTACGAGCCTTGCACCTTGAGGAAGAATCTCCAGAAAGATATTAGCCTTGTACCTTGAGGAAGAATCTCCAGAAAGATATTTTTATCTTCAAACTTAAATGTCGGATCTACATCAACAATAGTGAAATCTCACACACGGCACATCTATGTACTTTTGTTTCTTATTAGCAGGTGTATCCACAGTTGTATCTGACTTCTGTCTGTCCACATGTTGCGTGTGTCAGTAGAATGTTGAGGCGTCATCAATTAAGAGTGCTTAACCAGGCCAAAACTCATTGTTTTGCTGGTTTTCTGGCCTGTACTCAGTCTCAGTCATTACCAGTGGATCTCAGTGTTAGTCCCAGACTGCTGCTTTGTCTAAATTGCTTCACCAATGCCTTCTGGCCGGTGCGTTTAATAGCTTTCCCATGGACCTAATCAGAAACTGATGCAAGTTACCCATTGTTTTATCTTGCTGCTTCAAAGTTTGACTTTCATCCTGATAGTAAGTGTATTTTGGAATGTTTTGTAAACCTCTGTGAACCTGAACAAAATGAATCTTCCAGCATTGTATAATTTGATTTTGTCTCTTTCCCTCAGGCAGTGGGAAGACCTGCGGGGAGTACTCGTAGTATACACACCCTTCATTTCATGCAGCGCGGTAGGCCTGAAGGGTGGCGAGCACTTAAATCCTCTTTTATCGTTACCCTTTTGTGTTGCAGTGTGGGTAATGATAACAGTGTGTACATGGTGGTTTCCATTGGGGTTCGTGATGAAATCTCCCTGTTAAACTCTCTGACTGGATCCTCTTTTCTTTTGTACATGCTTGTGAACTTTTGTGTTGTATGCCAAGTTTGTATTGAAGTGGATTGTGCTGGCTTCTAGTAGTTGTTGAAATTTACTGACGTAGGTTAGCAATTTCCCACACTTGTCCTTCCCCAACCCTCACCCTGTCTCTGGCCCATTTGAGACCTTGTATTTCATTAAAAAATAGGGGTTTATCTAAAACAAAAAGTGCAATATTTGCTGATCTTATGATAATATACTGTCACAATTGTCAGTAAAATGGGAAAGGCATTAGTGATAGTAAGTCGATGTAGAAAACACTGGACATATGAATTTATTAAACTTGTTGTAATATGCACTTATTCTATCATAACTGGACTATTGCCTGATAATATGGGCAAGTTCTTACAAGAAAATTTTAAGCAAACACCACCTCGTGCAGAATAAGGCCACACATCTTGTCCTCCAGTGTCCGCATGGCCTTAATGTTAATAGAATGCATCTTCCATCGTGACAGGTTAAAAAATGAGGACAGGGTTACTACTGCACTTCTGTAAGGTTTTAAATATAGAGTAGTTTATAGAGTATCATATTTGCAGGAGGTATGGACATTTGTAGTGTATATGGAACTGTGTTATGTATGCACTGACCATAATACAGTATTTAATGGATTATTTCCAATATGGGATCAAATACATGCAGGTCAACATATCCAAATTCATCAAAGAGAATGTTTTGTTTTTATAGATGTATATACTGTAGTTAAAGCTGGACCCCAGGAAGAGTAGTTGCGCTCCAGGGCACAGACAATGGGGATCCTAATAAACAATAAACAGTTAAGTCCCAGAGACTTTCATTTTTTCCCCGTTTCATCCCAGTAGAATTAGTTAGAATCAATAATCAGCTCCAAGCACAAAACTGACTCAAACATGAGCGTCACAAAAGCACACAAACATGCATAAATATCCCATAGTCCACCTTTACGTATACTTAAATAAAAGTAAACATGTTTTATTTCATGCTATCATCACATTTACACTATTCAACTGTTTTACTTATTTATTAGTAAATAAATACAAGACATTCTTTCACTTTCTGTATACATTTTCTGGTTCTCTGCAGCTATAATCATTTCATTTATAAGAAGAAACATCTGGTTATGGAACTGAATAAATATCTCCTGCTGTTCTTGAACCTATACATTTGGGTCAACACTCAGGGCAAAACTATACACCTCTGAGTATGACCTGGAGTTAGAGAGCTGCTTCCTGTGTCTGAATAGTGGGCTACAAACCAGGAAAAGTCTTAGTACGGTAATTTCTGTTTTATACTTTAGGTCCACCATAAATGAGCATATTTGTGAAATTTTCAATGTTATCTGCACTTTACCATAAAGCATTAAAAAGGCCTATACTTTCCTTTATTTGCAAAGTAATTAAGACTGCTGTCAGTCATTTCTTTGTTTCCCTGAAACTGATTTTTGTGTCAAATTAAACAAATGAAGAGAAGCTCAAGTGGTGACAACTGTGGTCACTGTGATCAAGGAAATCCTGAATTCAATGATTTTTTTTTTTTTTAAATATTCCAATAGAAATTTGTCTGTATTTTAACTTTTCAACTATTAAGTCATCAAAGTATAAAGTAGTATATTTTTGGATATTTCCAGTGCTCCTGTGTTCAATGATGTTTACAAACCAGAGGACATATGAGCCGTTTTGTGAGGTAGTTTCAGTGCCAGAGGGCTAAACTGACAACAAATGTCAGCACAGGCACATTGTGGGTTGGCAAGCTGTTCCAGGCATTTCATTATGTTTGAGGATAACATCTCATTCTGTATTAGAATCCGAGGTCAGTGAAGAAAACTGGTGGGGCCCTAAACAAAACCAAACACACACAAGAAAAGTCCATTACAGAACAGTGTATAAATCAATTCAGCGTAAAACAACAAGCCTATTACATAACAGCAAACTGTGCAGTGGCGATATGTGCTGAAATGGATAGTGACTGTCATAAACAAAAACCTCCAGAGGAAACATGACATCCATCACCGACTGAGTACGCTGTCTGAGATGCAAAACCCGAACGTCTCTGTATTCCCATTGCAGGAAAAAAAAAAAAGGCTAAAAAAAGAAAAGAATCCCCAAAGAGGAACGTGTAAAGACTGCTGCTGGTGCTGAGACACGAAGAAAACAGGGGACCCATTAGAGGTTGTTGGAAAAAGAGAACCATGTCTGTTTCTGAAGAGGGACAGGACTCCCAGGAACTGTGGCACAAACACTATTCGGGAAATCACTGTCGCAGCGGGGTTTGGCTCACGCGGTTTGAGAGAAAACAGTTGTGACTGGAGGACAGATATACTGAATGAAAACACAATCATCAGCACAAAGCCGGTAAATATCCCAGATAGCCGTGGTCTTAATGAGAAGAGAGACACGGCGTTTGAAGAAATCCACTGCTGCTGAATGTTGCCTGAAGTCTATGTACGTACATCGAGATGTTGAGAATTGATGTTTCACTGGAGTGAGAGGATTATCTAAGGCTCCGTCTACACAACAGCCACAACTGTCGCAATCCCCGTCTGTTTTCCTTTCAAGTACTGTTTGGCTGGAAAACATCGAAATTGGCAAGAAAAGATCATTTTAGTTAAACAATGACGAAATTCAACCAAATCACCAGAGGAAAATTTTGCTGCTGGGGATTTCTGCAAACTGTTGTTTTTGGTTTTATTTAGAAAAAAAAATTTAGCGCATTTGTGTTACACTGTTGTGCTCTACAGACTTAACGAACAGTGCCCAGATTCATTCACTTGTGTATTTTGGTCCACTTTGTTCAAGAGTAATACGTCTATAATTGGGTGAAGAGTCTCACTTTCGCATCTTTAAAGCTTGTTTGAATAGTAAATCGCAACAAAATAAACACAACATATCTAACAAAATTATTTATTAAAACAAAAATATTAGGCCTCATTCAAAAATGGGAAAATACCAAATTACTAATTATTGCTAATTTCACATAACTCCAAAAAAAGCCCACAGTCTCACTCTTTTCACAACTGGAAGAAAAATAACAGTTCAAACACTAATTTATCCCCATAGGGAAATTCAGTCTGCTTTTTACCCATGCTGATGTATATACACACAGTACCAAGCATTAGCGATTAGCATGAACACATAGCATATTAGGAGCAGTGAGCTGCCATTGAAGGTGCTCAGGGACTAACTCCAGATTTTTATCAGAACCATGATCAGGGGCACCAAGAGGAGAATTAACCCATATGTATGTGTTTCTAATGGCGGGGAAAACCATAGCACCCAGAGGAAAGTGCTAACCAATACGCCACCGCGCCACTCATGCCCCACATTGAAAATTAACTCATCAAAACACTGAACCATACAGGAATTTACCAGCATTTGTTGGCTTTACCTGTTTGCTAAGTCACTATCTGGTTTCTTCAAGTCCAATGACAGTATATTCTTTTGAGGAAAATTAAACAAATGCTAGCACTGTAGCTAATATAGTTCAATATCCGACATAACAACAGTATGACTTAACTTAGCGGTTAGCTGGAAATACACACTAAACTCCAACAGTCTGGAAAATTTTAGATTTAAGTCTTGATGTCACTGACTTTAAACAACCATTTTAGGATGGGCCTTTTTTTTTTTTTTTTTTATTTGAAGCAAATATGGAAGTATATTAAAGTTGTTATACCATTGTCGGCCACTAGGTGCTGCTCTGATAAGCCCTAACTTCCCAGTAAAAATTCTAAGTCGATATAAACACTTAAACACAATGAGAAACACTGATAGAAAATATGTTTTCACTCATAATTGTCTGCACAAACACACAACATCAACTTTTTTTCTTTTTTTTAAGCACTTGGGCTGAAAACTACATCTCATCCTTTGAATCCCTGTTGACATTTTCAATATTTAAAATATCTCCCTAACCTTCACCAGGTGCATTGACTAATGTAGTAAGTACTTGAAATATGTGATAGTTGCTTCGAGCAGACGCGGTGTTGCAGTAGTGCATATTATGGGGAAAAACCAGAAAAATGCCAGTAGATTTTGTGTAAACATGTTAACACTGGAGATACTGTAATTATTTTGTGGCTTTAAAATAATGTAGACCTACTTAAACATGTATTTTCTTATATAACTAAGTGGTGTACATCTATAAACAATACAGGGGTTATTTTTAATTATTATAGCACAGAATGAATAGCATTATGTATATGATTTCCTGGCAGAGATGACTATAAAATAAATTAAAGAATTAAACAAATGCTGTTGTATTGGTATTGGAAAACAGCAGTATCCCCCTAATCCTGATTCTGTGCAGCTTTATGCCCATGCATGTGCCTGCTAAAATCACTCTGTCACATGTAATGCTGAAAAAACACAATCCAAAAACATAGCAGCACTCTATGTACATGCATGGGAGGTGCATTAGAGAATGTGTGCTCACACTGTGGGAGTAAACACAAATTAAAGGGGCTATGTTTAGCATTTTGTGTTTCATGTCACAAAGGGGATGCTGTAGCTTTCCCGCCCATCCCCATCTCCGCCGCTGCTGCTGCTGCTTTGTGTTTATTCCTTTTGAAGAACAAGAAGACGAATAAGCTGAACAGCCGGCATGTTTTGACAGAATAAGCTTAAGTAAAGTTGTGCAGTGAATGGGCGTAAAGTTGTACAATATAAAAGTGAAAATAATCCCTGAAGGACCCGTTCTTTTACTTT